>VYZV01007191.1:15051-219464 GCA_013401275.1 Pandion haliaetus | reverse complement strand
GTGGGCGCTATCCCTTCAGCACCACGGGCGGCGGCGGCGGCGGGGCGGGCCCGGCTCCTCGCCCGGGGTGGGCTTCCCTCCCTCCGGCCCGGAGCGGCGCGGCCCGGGGCGGGCGGGTGAGGGGCTAGCGACGTGGCCGTTCGGCGAGCTGGCCCGGCCTCCCGGACGGCCTCAGGTAGAACTGTTCCAGCCGTCACCTCAAACCTTCAACCCGGGAGCGCTTGCGGAAGCGGGGGTCTGCCGGACGGTGCCCGCTCACACCGAGCGGGACTATCTCAGTCTTCGGCGGCGGAGAGGAAAGAGGAGAGGACGAGGCCTTCCTCTCGGTTTGGGTTTCATGTGATTTCGCACTGGAAAACAAATTAACCTAAGAGGATTTTCTGAAGTTGAGCTAGGAGCAAAAGACAAGGTGAAAGTGTCGGAATTTCGAAAATGTGCCAAAGTCCCGAACGAGCAGATCCTTTTTCTGAATGTTGTCTTGCTAAGAACTTCCATCAGCACTAGAAGAATAGAGAGAAAAGGTGCTTTTTTCTGAGTTAAAAGAAAAGGTTATCTAAAAACTACTTTCAGTAAAATATTGATTGTGCTTTCTCCTCATCTCAAAAAATGTTTCTGTACATGGAATTACGCCAGAAGAAAACTAAGCAACCATGCAATCTGTGGATCTGAGCTGGCAATTTAGATAAAACTATCATTTGGATTAATGAAGGTTAGAACTTCCTTTGTCTAAGACATACATCTCTGCCATTATCTTGAACATTAGTGACTTCACTTTCAGAAGAGACTGTTTCATACTCCACTATTGCAAAATAATCTGCCTACCAACTAAATAAACTCAGTTCATTGCATGCTTGTTCATTGCTTCAGGTTGGGTCTAGAAGGAGGAAACGGTTGTCTTTAGAACTGAGCAAATACCTGGGAATTTAATAGCCCCCCATGACACCAATATTTGGTACACTTCTTTTCAGGCGAGAATTTTTCCACCGAAGACTGAGAATTTTAAGTTTCTGTTCAAAATCAGGACCTCCATAGCATCCCAGTTTTCTGTGTTATATATTTAAAACATATTCATAGCTGGCCAGAAGAAACATTGAAAAGAAATGCTCCTGCTTCTATTGAGAGAGGAAATTTCTAAACACTGGTGAAAAAGGTTACTTCAAGGACTGGATTTCTCTTCCTCCAGTAGAGATTGTCATTTACATTTGGTAACTTTCATGCCTTCATGCTGAACAAAGCAAATAATTGTACAGAGCAGATTAAGAATAAAAAAAAAATCTGCATCGAGGACTGTGAAACAGGAGTAGGAAAATATTCTTGTCAGACAAACCCCTCTCACGTCATGTACACATACAAGCTAAACATTTCAGATACAACCATCCAATCTTCCTGCGCATTACAAACCGTAAGTTTTAAGATCTATAATGTACGATACTGCAGAGCATGGACTGCACCGGTGTTGTACCTCCTGTAAATTGCGGTGGCTTTCAAAAGCGTGTGAAATAATCTTATCTGCAGTCATTGGTTTGTACATTATTTATTTTGTGTTTCAAAATATAAGAATAATATCCTGCTTTGTTGGCTTAGTGGTGGAAAGTGATTTGGGTTCGCAAATGAAGTCTGGTAAAAGTCTAAGGTGTCCTTACTGAATGCTTGCTCCTCATGTTTGAACCAGAAACACTATCTTCTTGACCAGGTGTTATCAATCACAGCCTGTGTGCTTCGTTCCAATTGCTGTAAAAACTAAACAGATACAGCTCAGATTGCAGAATCTACCTGTCCTTCCCCAGCATCTATTACTTTTCCTGCTGTCCACCACCCCAGAGTTTTCTTAGGTGCTTCATCCTTTGACTCAAATGAGTAACGGTACTATATGGCTTCTTAAAAGCTTTTTTGCAAAGCTGAGAGATCCTACGCAGCTCTGACAGCACAGCAAGAACTGAATTGCCAGCAGAGGGGGAGAGTTAGAGAGACATTGTGATTTGATCTAACATCCGCTGAAGTCAGTGGAAGTATTCTCACTGACTGTGTAAATAAAAAGAAGGAAAAACCTTCCACTAGATATGTTTGTATGCTATTTTCTCCAATTCATGTTTTCTAGGTCCTATCCATAACACCAGTTTTCCTTGCTGTTTAGAGTGTTCACCGCTTTTTCTGTGCAATAAAAAAAAGCTCTGGAAAATGCAAGGCCCCATATGGTCTCATGAATAATGATTAAGATGAAAAAAATCCTCCTTGACCAGAACAAAAAGGCACTGAGCAGCTTTAAGCAGAGAATGCCGTATGCCAACCCTCATGCCCCTAATAAATCTGCATTTGATCGTGCGCTGTAAGACCTTAAGCACATTGTAGAAATGGGGCAAATCCTCTTTTGGAATTTACTGACTTAGAAAAATGAAAAGCAACATAATTCCATTTAATTTAACATCATTAGATTCTGAAAAAGAAACCCTCATCATATCATGGGATAGTGTTATTGTTATTTCTATGATTGCCACTGCATTTTAACACTTGACACCACACATTGCTGCTAGCCAATTGAGTCTTTTGCTGTGAAGTTATAGAGGAGACAAGAAGCACGTTAAGAGCTGGAGTGAGGCACAAAAAGCAGTTACTGCTTTGCACTTTTTTCCCCAAGAAAGTCTAATCTATTTATTGTCAGAATAATGCCACTGAGCCTGGATGGGGCAGTGGTGCTGGAAAATTATGCTTTTCTGCTTTCTGTTTTTATGTCTCTGAAGCATGACAAGGTGGTATCATACCTACCCTACCCTACCCTACCCTACCCTATCCTACCCTATCCTATCCTATCCCGTCCCATCCTTTAGTATCACCAGAATGTTTTTGGAACTGGCTCCTAGCATTGCACTAAAAAAAACCCCAACAGAACAACCAACCAACAAAACAACCAACCAAAAAAACAAAACTAAAAACCAAGCAACCAATGAACCAAAACCCCTACAGGGCTCAAAGTCCTGTTGGGCTGGGATTCTTGCTGCTGTCCCTGTCACACCAGCAGAGCCAAAAGTTAACTCAGGCACAAGGAGCTTGTCCACTTTTAATACAGGCAACATAGAATTTAGCCACTTCTCATTTCCCACCTTCTCCTCTGAACATCCCTCAAGTAAGTTTCTTATCTACTTTTTTCTTTAACCATTTCAGTTCTGAAGCTGAGTTGAGGCAGCTCTATTGGCCTAAGCAATTAGCCAGGAGAAAGCAATGAAGATCTCCCCTGGTTCCTTTCTGATGTGTGTTTGCTTTCACCAACAGGCTTTTAACTCACCAGTGTCATTTAAGTCCTATGAGAATTCCAGTTCTCACTGGTCCATTGGCTCCTTGGCTCTTTGTCAAGCCCTTCATCTTCAAAGCACTCCATCCCCTTTTGATGCCAGGGTCTTTATTTGCACTTCATAGCACCCAGAGCAAGCTAGGCAAATACGTTTAAAGTCCAACATATGCTTTGTAGAATTGCCAGACTGGAAAAAAAAAATGCTCAGGAAATGGAGAAACCCATGGACCCTTAACAAACATTAAACTCCTGACAAAAAAGAAGGCAAATTCATCCTCTGAAGACCTAGGTCACCTTTGAACAGACACAAGGTTCTTCATCAACTTTCCAATTCTCCATTCTTTTAGAGAACGGGTTTGTGATTTGTTTGCTTGTTTGTCTCTTAATCTTCGAGTAAATTGCAAACTCTGAATTTGGCTACTGTAGGAACAGGTTCAAAGCTTCACAAGTGACTTCCCACTTACTTCATAACCAAGGTGTCAGTCTCTTGAAATTCATGCAACGCCTCATTTACTTTTTCTATCTCATGATTCAGATTTTCATAGTCACTAGGGCCTGTATTCTGGCATCCTTCCAATGCATACTAATTTATTCCACCAATACTCCCGTTCATTTCAGTATTCTTCAGTCGGAGTAAAGTGACAGAATCTAGCTATATGTGATAGATGTTTTGGAAATATCTGTTAGCCACATTATCATCCCTGCATCATCCCTTGCTTATGGTGCCAATGATGTTTAGGGCTAAATAACCAGCTGGATCTGATCAAGACATGGAATAGCAGAGTCGTCTTCCTAATCTAATAGCCTTACAAGAATCAGAGATGTGTGAACTACTCCCAAACAGGTATTTATAGTTTCTTTTCAGGAACTGTGAAGATGGTGTGTCTTCACAGCGCTTAGTGATCATACCACTTTCACATTTCATAATGTGCATGCAAACCTTTGCTCACAGATTCCTAAGTATTTACAGGTCAAATACTTTGATTGCCAATACAGCTCAAAGATAATGTAACGGAACTGTTTTACTCTGAGGGCAGCACATACCATGTTGCAAATGCTGCTTTAATATAAATCAAAACGCAAACAGTGTAGCTGCAGTGCCTTTAGAAATCTCCTCTCCAGCGGCACTCAATAGTTTTGGACATGCTTATCGTCACAAGGCAGCACACACGCAGAAGTACAGAGAGGAGATTGCAGCTGTGTCTTCTTAAAGAACGTATTGGGGCTTAGACATTGCGTAGATGGATTACCCATGGAGTAAAATGGTATTCTGAGCAGCTGGAAATAGGAACAATTTGGTTCTTCCTTTACTGAGGTTTGTAAAACCCATTTTTATTAAAATGTTATTGTTACTAAAAATGTATTCTATTTATCTAATATGTTATTATACAACACAATCAACAGCTCAATAGCTACTTTTTTAATGTCTTTAAGTATTTTAACTTCCACTCTTGATCTTCACTCAGATTTCCTTTGATGCATCACTATGGCTAAAGTTCAATTATTTCCCATGTAAATTTATGTCACAGCAAATAAGAAACAAAAAAAGAGTTGAGCAAGGGAGTCCTCCTCTCTGCAAACCAATTTTGAGCCACCACATAGCATATAAAGATACTTAACATTATTTTAAAACAATCATTCACACTGTATTGACACAGTAAGCAGAACAATTGTGGTACAAGTGTTCTAGTCATTTCTGTACTGTGCTGATGGGTGCCTGCCTCACCAAGAAGCTTTCTTCTAGAATCCACAGCTTACCCAAGAGAAGCGAAATAAATCAAGAGTGCAGGATGAAAGCAAAACAAATGGTACAGTTGGTTTGTGTGAGCTTAGTGAAATGATTGATGTAAATTCAGATCTTCATAGTGCAGTCATGCCTCTCCACAGGGAGAAGAAGAGGCAGACCTTTTCAGACTTGAGCAGTACAGAAAACAATTAGGAGGAAAACAATAGTTTAAAAGATCAAGGCTATTGCGGTGAAGAAAAAAGCGATGGTAAGCAGTGTGTGTGTGTACCGGCGAGTATGTGAATGCCTGAACAAATTCACCATGCATACTCTTACACTATGTACACATATACGTTTTCAGTTTGTGTCAAATTAGGATGAAATTAACTGGCTGTATCTAGGGATCTAGTTTTAAAAAGACACAATTAAACAATCCTTGCTATTGACAGGTTGTTCTGCCCTAACAGAAATGCAGAACACAGAAACATGCAACTGCTCTCCCATGTATAGGTATGGAAACAATACAAAAGGTACGTTACCTTTGCTCATGCCTCCATGAGGAAGTTATTTCAAGGGTCCTTTGTTTCTTGTGTGCCAGCAGCTGTGCAACTGTAAAGAAAAACAGGGGTTGGGTTAATAATAAAGAAAGGTACAAGCTGTAGACTCCAAAGCCTCAAGTTAAACATTTACTCCAGTTTGTTCTTGTGAGCAAACTCAGAGGGTCTGCTTTGCTAACTGCTCGCATCTTGAGAAACAGGTGACAGCCAATCTGCTGCTTGCCCAGCTACTTCCCTGTCTGCAGCTCAGACATACACCGCAGAAAGCTGGTTACCTGTGCACATCTAGGCTAGGATTTAAAAAACAAGGAGGAGGAAATTCTCCCATGTAAGAAAAGCCCTTCATAATTCAAATGGTACTTCAAATATTTACACATGCGATTGGATTTGGAATTACCCACTGATATACAACTAGAATAAACAGGTTCAAGTTTATACTTACATTCCAATTTATTTATTCAGTTATTTTTCTACAGAAAGTCTTTTGTTTCTATATTAGCATGAGGCTAAGGTAAAGACTTCCAGTCTACACAAGAAGTGCAATCTCCTTTTCTATCCGAGCCACAGAGCAGGTAGCATTACGTGTCAGTTCCTGCTAGGCAGATACCTGGAAAGAGGTGAGAACCAGGGTGGAGTGCAGCCTTCGTCCCTGCTCAGAATCTCTGCTGCTTCAGGACCTTTCTGAAAGTATACTAGCTACTGCTTTTCACTTGCCACAACATTACATTCAGGCTGTTCATTTAGGCACTTGAAGGTGTATTTAGGCACTTAAGAGATTAATTTAGGCCATCTGAATTTCTAGGTATGGTTCTGTACCATGCAAGGTCAGGAGCAGACCAGAATGCAATCCCTGCACAGAGACCCTGTCCATTTCTGAACCTTATATATGAAATGAACCTGTTACAAAACAAAATCAACAGCAAACTATAAGGACTAAAGAGAAATGAGTTGGAGCAAGGTGGTATGAGGTTTCTCCAGCTCACACAGCCAGTCAACGGGAGTCAGTTATGCTAACTCACATTAATCTTGGTTTTGCTGAATCAGTCTCACCGTATCTTGTATTTGGATACAAGAAGGCAGGCTCATTTCTTTTAATGACAGCTCTGTTCTCCAGAACTGTACTCCAGTAGCTGAGGAACCAGGCTATGACTCAGGAGAGATGAGTATAATTCCTAGCGCAACTGCTAAGCAGCTATACAACTTAGGGCAAAATGCCCTTTGTCTGTCTGTCCTATTTAGACTACGGGCTCTTTGAGGTAAGACCAGTCTCTGACTGGATATTTGTATGGCACCTAATACAATGGAAATCCAGTCTCAGTTTGGTAGTTCTGTAATACAAATTAATAACAATAACTAGACTTGACTGCTTGACAGAAAGCAAATAGTTTGGAAAAAGCTGTCTTAAATCTTTCTATCCCACTTCCCCAGACAAAAAAAAATCTACAAATGTTATTTCTTTTGGCAGCTGAAACCTAATCCTACCTTGGTTAGCATAACAGAGAGAACAGGAAGCGCTGTGAAGGAATTTTTCATTCCCTAGGACGTCTTTGATCCCCCTCCCCTCCCTTTTCCTATCAGGTAATTTTCAAATCTTGATGTTTCCAGTTAGTCTACGTATCTTCTTGTTTTGTCTACTTTGGTCAAGCGTTATTTAACTTCCATTTCATGGATGAAAAACTGGTCTGCGTTTAGACTTTGCTGTTGCGTAAGCCAGAACCTGAGAACTTCAGAATCCCGAAAGGGAATACAGCTAAAATTCACAGCCCTTGCTGGTGGAAAACCAATCATTACTTTGCGTTAACACAGACAAGGTGCATTCATACATTACATAAATGCTAAACAAACCATTTAATCATTTTCTGTTGCAGCCACCACTTTTTGTCACTTAGAGTTAGTGTCTCAGTTCGACTTTCCAACATACGGAGGAAATTTTTTCACCATTATACATCTTGATTTATGCTCATCTAAAATGTGCAAAGCTCAAAACAAATTAATGTCTGTTTAATATTTGGGGTTCGGAAGGAATGTGTTGACCCTTATTTCAGTCCCACATGGAATGCAAGACTGCATCTCATGTGGGGAAGCTTTTGACAATAAAACAAGTAATAATTAAAATATGCATGACCCTCAAAGGGCTTAATTACCACACACTGCTGAGTGCAGCCTCATGCTTGTAGCAAAGACAAGTCTGTAGCACTACAAAGCAGGAGATGACAACACATGCAAGATAAAAATGAAAACGAGATCCTCTTGGAGTAGATAATACAACATCCCCTCTGCCTGCAGATGAATGTTCCCATCTCACAAGCTGGAGCTTCAGTAGCATGTGCAAAGCACACCACTTGGAACTGAAGCAGCTGCATATGTACTGTCTTTTTTGCCTCAGCTCTTCCTACTTTGAAACAATCACCGTTTGCCCTGCCTGATGATTGTAGTGTGCTGCACTTCTTTTTAGCCTTGATTTGTTCAGATGGTCCTTCTTTTTCTACTTACTATCTTCTTTACTTCAGTTGCCACTGGCATCGTCTGCACCTTCAGGTTACCAGTAAAAAGTTCCTTAGAAGTCAACAGAAGTGAAGGCAATAGCCTGCTGTAGAAATTACTCTGACTGTTCAAATGACCATTGGCACTGGCAAGTAGTGCATGATACACAACAGTGGTTGTGTCACTGATTCCTTTATTTGCAAAGCTGTCTATAATAGGAAGCCACTGGAACAGATACCGACTCGCTTACATGATTATTGCTACTGACTGCAACACTGTTAAGCCTGAAAGATGCCAGCAGAACTGAAGTTAGACTCAAGTCTTTTGTTTCTCTGTTTTTCCTTCTCTCCTTTTTCTTCTTTACCCAGAGATGCCCAACGTTGCTCCTTCCTTCTCTTCTCTGAGAAAAACTACAATAAAAGCTACAAAAAGTGACTGGAAGGCAGAGTAGATATATAATTTCCCTCCCCTTTATGGCTTGAACTTGTGAAAATCCAAGAACACTTTTATTATTATTCCATGGTATAATAACCTGCACATGGAGGTAGATTCTAGGCCATTATTGACTTCACTGGTCCTGAAACAAGGACATTGCTGAGAGCTCCATTTACAAAATGTATATACCACCGTTCTGCACTCTTGCTTCCAGCTATTTATAACTCCCCAGTGCCTCGGAGCAAACAGCTGGGGAATGAGTTAGGGACTCAATGGCACTCTTAGGACTCAATGGCACTATGCTTTTCTTTCCCATTTTTTCCCTTTTAAAATTGAACTCTTTTCAGCATTAGCAGACTAAGACAGGCAAACAAAGTGTGCACAGAATGAGACAGTACAAAGGCAGTTGATACCACCAGCCTGATGGTGCTTGTTTGTCACCGCCTGCAAGTACAGATGCTGTGGAGATGCATGGCCTAAATAGGAGGTTGTGCCTCGAGGATCAATGTGCACTGACTATGCACCAACCTTTAAGTGCGTGTAATGGGCTGTGCCTGGTTATGACCCACCTTTTTTTCAAGCCCTTCTGGGGTGGTGGTTGCTAAAGGGACTTATACAGGCTGAAACTGCTCTTAACTTTACGTGGGTGACTCTGCTTCATCAACCTGTGCAAGAGCCAAGGACACGTTAGGTTCATTCCTACTTATCTAGCAGAAGGACGGAAGAAGAAATTATAGACTGTGACTTCCATCGTTGCAGGATGTAACAAGAGAAGGATGGACTTATCTTACTGCAAACAGAGGAAATTAAATGGAGATGCATGCCCTTTTTTTCTTTTTTTTCATATTAAAGAGTTCATTTGCAACCACCTTAGAAACATTTTCTCCCATTCTCAAACACAGACCTGTCCTTGGGCTTTCCAGGCTGTGAGGGAAAGGGAGGAGATCAGAAACAAGATGTAGCAGTTTTTTATTATTTTAAGTGAAGTAATAAGCCTGGAAAATATAATCACTTACTTCCTTTGCTTTGCAGCATTTTTAGGATAAAATCGCAGTCTCTTCTGATGCACAGTATCACTGTCCCGCAGGTCCCAGTGTTTCATAGGAGTTTGTACATACCATTCTGTGTTCCTGGGCCAGTACTTCTCTCTGCTCAACTGGTAGGTACCTGCACTGGAAATGTGGGTGCTTTTGAAGGGCCAGCACTGGAACCTGCTGTGATGGGAACCCTAGCAGACAAACAAAAAAGACACAATAAATAAAACACCAGAAGGAGAAATGTAATTGTTCCCAGTGAATGCTTTTTGAAAGGGACTCGGACCCCTTAAGGCTGAGTAAGCCCCAGAACAGCTTGCCCGTGGGCACAGGCTTTATCAGTGGATGCTCTTACACGCAGGCTACTGCGGGGTCCATCGGGCACGCCTCAGACCCCGCTGATCCGCCTCTGGGAAGGATTCCTTTATTTCGCATTTGACATCCTGTTACTCCCTGACTTGACAATACACGTCCCACACCTGCCCCTAACACTTACCTTCCTCACCACACAGGCTCCTTATCGCCTCCTTATCTGTGAAACCCCGCTCTCGAGCCTCCCCGAGCCGCCGAGGGGCTGCGGGCCCACCGCAGCCCCTCAGCCCCACAGGCCCGGCACCGCGCGTCCCCATGGCAACACCGCCCCGCGCCGCGATCACGTGACGGGCGGCTGTAAATGGCGGGCCCGGCGGGGCGGGGGGCGCTTGGCCTGTGGGTTCCCCCTGAGAGGGTAGTGGGGGCCCTGGGGCGGGNTGAGGGCGCAGTGGGGGCCTCTGGCAGGGCTGAGGGGAAAGGCGGGGGAAGAGTTCACAGAAACGTCGAAGGCAAAGGGCGTGTGAGAGGCAGAGCAGCCCTCGGACAGCCTGACTGGGCTTCAGAGCAAGGCCTGGGGTAGGAGCTGGGGGCCATCTGGGCGCCGGCGTCGCCTCCCTCAGTGAGAAGGCCGCACGGTCGCCTCCAGCCGGTGTTCAGGGTGATGCAGAGTGCAGCCAGGGGCTGAAAGCGGGAGGCTTTGAGTTATTCAACGTTCAACTTCTCCCATGGCAGGGCCTAGTTGTTAGAGAAATAAAAGAATAAAAGAAGGTGACAGGCTTGCAGCGTCAGCTGCCCAGGCAGGGGCTGCCAGTCTGCGTGCTGAGATTTAAGGCACCGATGTGAGGCTGCTGGGTCTCTTCAGAAACCACTTTGCTTCTATAACCAGAGACGGGAGCCATCACAGGAAGCTTCGGCATCCTAAGGCAAAGCAAATTCCAGCCCAGGTTCCAACACTTTTTCTTTAGGTTTTTTGGATGTCGAGGAGTGAAGAGACGCAGTGCAAACAGCACACCGTCAGTGACAGAGTGGTTTTTCCAGGGGCTGAACCTGTGTAGGAATTACTGACAACTCAGAACACAGTCAGCTTGTCATTATTGTAATGCTAGAGAACATGGTGGTTTGACCACTTCCCTTCATCCTTTCCCCTCCTTTCCAGAAGGATTTAAGAGAGCGCAACTGACAGAAAATAGAATTTGAGAAAGTCATTGGAAAAAAAAAATGTTGGCAAGACTGTACAGATAATAAGACTTAATGATTTTTATTTCCAATTTCATCTCTGTGCTTTCTTGTGGAAACAGTCTATTTTGGGGTGATAGTTTTTCATTTTAAAAAAAAGAACAATTAGTGGAATGAAACTGGAATGACAAACTGTGCATTGTCAGATCCTTTTATGCAACTATTCTAGTAGCCTTAATGAGTTGTAGGCATGTTTTTTCTTGCCTGTGTGCCTTCCTGGCTTTCAAAGTGCCAGTATAGGAATTGTTATTTTGAAAAGCAACTCAATAAAATTTTATTAGACAGAACAGGCTGGTTCTGTCCTGGTATGGACCAATTGCAGTGTAGGACGGAGGAAGCGACATGCCAAGCACAATAAGGAGTGAAGCACTGGAATGTGACATTGGTATTTGTCTCCGATTGATTCTTCACCTTGGAGGAAAGATTTTACTCCACAGGAAAGTCTTTCCCTTCGTTGACAACTGGGAAATAATAGAGTTGTTCATCAAACAGTTGTCGTAAAAGACAAAAATAGCTCTGAACCCCTGTAACAGCCCCTCAGCAGCCTTAGGCAAGACCTGTTTGCTAATCCTGTCAGCTCCCCTGCCAAGCCAGGACTGTTCTCTGTGCTACAGTTTCTGGTGCTTTGGTTAAGCTTGTTTCAAATGTTCCAAGAGATGTGGCCTCTATCATTTCTCTTTGCAGACTGTTGCAGCCTACGAAATAGCAGTTTCAGAAAGGTTTCCCTGCAATCTAGGGCGTTAGTTTCCTTGAGTTCATCCCATTAGTTATAGCTGTGTTTCATATACCCCACTAAGCTATCCCTTTCCAATGCTGATGCTACATTTGGTAAAACAAGGCATGCAAACTAATAATACTATTTTACTTTCATGAATCAGTGTCTCCAGCTCAAAATCGTTATTGTTGATCACTTCTGAATGCTGTCCAGTTGGATATTATTTTTGTATAATATTACCAAGAACTAAATACTCTCATCTGTTTACAAATAGTTGTTCAGATACTTCCTTTTTCTTTCACCTGCATTCTTTTAACTTGTTTTTCTAATTCTTTGGCATATGTAGTGGATGGAAAATGCTATATATTGGTAAATTCCTTTTCTGTACAGAGTGATGTTGGACTGAAAAAGCAGGCCCGAAGCCTGGGGTCAGTTCCAGGTTTCACATGACTGCCACCAGCTGCGCTGTTCACCTACATATAAAGATGCAAATTATATTTACCTGCCTTGAAGAGGTAATATTTAGTAGCAAAATGCATTTTTATAAGTGTTCATAAATGCTGTTTACATCATGCATCATGATAATCAGATTTTTAGCTGTGACTGTAATACAACCTTGTAAACTGACTTTTATCTAAAGGTTTTTATTTTTTTTAAAACAAATATATAGCACAGCCCAGTAACTTTCCTCTGACTGGCAGGTGGCTGGAGGACAGCACAGCACTGAGGCAGTGCTACCACCTCTTCATAAGCTGGCTTTCTGCAACAGTCCCCATTTTGTTGCCTTTGTAGTGAATTCCTGGCTAGGAAGCAGTTCAGGCACCTTTCCCAGGCCAGAAAATTTCAGTAGATGGGAGCACATAGTCATGTTTGTCAGAGATACCTGACGAAGTATTTCTACAGGCCAAGCTTGATATCCACGTGTTTCATTTAAGGGGTATATTAGGACTTTTTCAGACCTTTGAGTGGAGGATATAAAACCCGAAACCTGTGCCACTGAATGAGTGTGCAAGGATTTCTTGCAGAGGCTTGAAGAAACTGTTTTCTAAAATTAACATCACTTTAGTCATTGTGTTTCTAATAAAAGTAATTAAAAACAACCCAAAACAAAATATTGTCTAAAAGAGCATATTTATAACAAATAATTTATAGTAACCACCACTTTAGTAGAAGTCACGGCTGACAAATAGAAAAGTCCTCATTTAAATTTTTGTTTGGAACCAAATGTGTTTGACTTGACAATCATAAACAAACTTTTTCTTATCAAAACAGAACACACCCACAAGGTTGTAAAAGTGAGAGGCAAAAAATGAAATATGGGTGGAGAAAACAGTTTTCTTGTGAACTGGAGGAGATTATTCAACTGTATTATGGGAATAAGCATGACCTGAGTTTCCTCATTGAGATTGAAATAGCTTCTGTATGTCTTGAATGCATATTTCTAAGAGGTATGAGAGCGCTAAAGACTTGCCCAGGGATGTCGTTTTTGATTAAAGAGTGGGTTAGGCCAAAACCACAGATCCCAAAACCTCTTAAACTTTCCCAAAATGTAACTCCTAATCTGAATTTAACATCTGTCTCTGTAATGAGCTGAACTAAAGCTTGACCTCCCACACCAACGAACTTTGGAAAAGTTCAGTTTCCTGTTTAAAGCTGGGTTTCCTCCTTCCAGATGAGCTATCCCAGGAAATCAAGAATTTGGTACATTGATAAATCCACAAGTAATACTTCTAGGTGTTCTATATACAGGCTATTTGATGCCAAAATGTTATATTCAGCTACCTCCAGATGATATCTATTTAGTGAATAGACATGTGTGAGACCTCATACACCTAAAAGAATTAATAGCAGTGGAAACTATTTGAAGAATTGCAGGTGAGGCATTTCATTGTGCCCAGGGGTATTTATGACCTGGTTTTAATAATGGAGACGGTGTTTTCACAAGGTCACTAACAGCATTCAAATCTGTCCCAAGAAATGCAGCTAGCAAATAGTTGGTTGGGATGAAGGAAAGAACAGAACCATATTATTGTATACCTTGTACCACTGATAAAGTAATCTGGCTCTCCAAATGCAAAAATCCAAGGATCACAAGCGTGCTGTATCCCAGTAAATACACAGCCTTTCTCTCAGGACAGTGAGGTGTTACACGATCACAGTGGGAAGGTTCTCCAGAAAAAATCAGATCTGTCATGCAGTAATGTCTCTGTGAAATGTTTGAGATGTCGCTCAGGGTGCTGACGTCTGGAGCTGGTATTCAGGATGGATGCAGGCAGAAACTCTGGGCTGGTAAGCATCCTTTATGTACCTCCAGCAACACACAGAGAGCAATGCTCTGCAGCCAAGGAAAATGTTTGTTTTAGCAACCAAACATAAGTGAATAAATAAAATAAGTAATATGAAACAAGCCAGTATGTTCCTATGTTGGCAAGTCATTTAATAAGTACAAAGATTTAAGTCTACCATATGTCACAAACCGCTGAATAGAAAAACAATGCACAGTGTAGCCTCTTTGAGGCCTGGAATAGCAATTCTTTGTGCCACTAATTAACGGTATAAATATCCTGAGGTGGGCAAAATTACTTACTTGGTATCCATGAATCAGGGAATAAGCTTTACCAGCTCCATTATTTGCTACTCTATAGTTAAATTGTTACAAAACTGAGTAAGAGGTACTGCATCCTAAGGGAGCAGGGAAAATGGGAGTGGAGATTGTTCTGTAGGTAGCTCCAGATGCAGCTGGTACTGCCTGACTGCTTAACGAGCATGTCATACCTGCATTAATGATACACAGTGAATAATCCACGGGTCAGAAATGCACTACGATTTCCATCCCATAATTGCACAATAAGACACACCAAGCTGTGCATTTCTAGGGGTTTATTACACTCCACTGAAATCTGAAGTCACTCGGCCTTTGGCCTCCCAGAACCACCCAAAGCTCTCAATAATCTCCAGGGCTCAGCTCCCTGTTGTGTCTTTCTCAGACAAATGGAAAACACATTTTCACTTCAAACTAATCCCCATTAAACATCACTGAAACCATGCAAACCCTTGAGCTGATTCTAATAAAAAAAGAACGTATTTAGAAGCAAATTAGTCTTGTAACTCAGGCACTGTAATATCATTCTGTGAAAACCACTGCTGGACAGCTGTGATTAGCTGCTTTCTAAATGCTTTCCTGGGCCTGAGTGACAACTAGCACATTTCACTCAAACACAGAGATGATCCAAGCACTCTGCAAGCAGTTTAAGTCTTAACCTATGTTGGTGTTGGCTTTTCAGCCCTGTGAAATTACACAGCATTATGCTTTTTAGTGAAAGGGAGAGCCAATTCTGTACAAGCAAGCTAATCCAGAGAAGGGAACCCTACCTTGCTCCCCCATGCGCTGCTAGCTTTTAATTAAGCACCTTAAATGCAAAGGGTGTGCTGTGATTTACTTAGGAGAGTGAGCAAAACATTGTGAGTAAGAATCTCAGGGTTGGGTTACTTGTTAGTGAAGCCCCAGTAAGCTATTTCTACAGGATGATGTGTAAAGCCCTTCAGCTAAATAACATTTTTCCTGGGCCACCTTCAATATTGCACTGATACTGCCTCAACAGATGATACCTCATGGTCTGTCAAGTCTGCTATCCAGCCACCAGCAACACTCGCTGGTTCAAAAAGGTGAAACATTTCTGTGGTACACCTTGCCAATACATTATTGTTCTTCAGGGAAATACATTTCTTCCTGATCCCTGCAGTGATCAGTTCATGCAGTGAACATTTTCAGATTAGTGTCTCCAGCTGTGGAGTTTGTTCACATTTGGAACATGGTGTAAAGCTCATCTTTCTCGCCAAGCATTGTTTTGAACATCACTTGTGAGGGCTGGGTTTTGTGTTGGACTGGTCTTTTTTTGTTGTTGTTTTTGTGAGTTAAAGGCTTTGCATGGAAAATTGCTTTGTGAGATCTCTGTTATGCTTCCATTTGAGCTAATGTGTTGCTTATTTTTAATTCTCCATTCTGTACTCCAGTCTCAGTGCACTGGTTACATCCAGCGATCATTTAAGATGTGCAAATGTCTTAACAGCCTATTCCAAAGCCCACTGAGGCTTTCTGTTTTCTGCAATAGACTTTGATTGGGCCATAAGTAAATAACTAGGAAATTTTAATTATTTTAACCTGTGTCCTACCTTTCTCCTTTCTTGCACTATTTTACTTGATTTGTTACCTGACATCTATATTAACAGTTACAAATTATTCAGATTAATATTCATGCCTTTAACATTTCTCTCTTTAGCTTTTATAGATTTTGATTTATTAGTTCTAACCACGTTAAATGGCTTAGAATCAGATTTGTTGTGTAAGTGGAAATGCTGCCAGTATTAATTTTTGTCCCCAGGTCTTTGCAGAGAACCCATTAAGAATATAGAGGACAAATCTCTCGAGAGGCTGTGCTTTATTTTCCCTTGATTTGTGATGCAATGCCTTCCCTCAGACAGTGGCTCAGGAGATGGGCAGCATGTCCACCCTCTCATCCCAGCCTCCTGTCTCAGGTTACAGCAGGACAAGGCTGTGGTTGAGGAGGGTCTGTGCTCTCCTTACTGAGTTGATAAGAGAACAGTAGCCCTCTCCTTTGACCCATGGAAAATGTTCTGGAGGCCTTTTGCTGATGTGTTCTTTGACGTTACCCAGTCAGGGCTTCATCTGGCCTTGGGTGGCCACTTCCACTCCTATCACTTCTGTCTGTTCCTCTGCCCATTCCTTACTGTTTCACTAGGCAGCGATTACCAGAATGATGCTTTATGTGCCATGAGGGCTTTCTGGTGCTCAGAGAGTAGCAGTTGGAGGAAAAGGGTGAAAGAATGCAGAGTTCAGTCTGGCTCACCTGCCCTGTTCATCCAGGAGTGCTGGCAGTTCCCTTGCTTTCAGTGGGGCAATGCTTTGTATTTTCTGTCCTTCTATGCAGTGTACTTTTCCACTGATTCAAACACTGGGTTGCATTGTCCCATATATTTTAACAAATCAGTGCCAGATATTTTACAGTGTCTTCATTAATCCTGTAAATAGGAAGATGGATTACAGTGTGTCATGTTACCTTCAGACTATGCTTGCCCTTCCCTGGGGCAAAGAAGAGTACTTTTATTCTTCTAGGCAATCCTCTCTGGAAAAATAAAAATTTCCATCTCCAAAAAGTCTGTGAGTGTCAAAGTCTTTGCTTTGCAGTGGATAAATTCAGATCATACTCAGTGTTATACCCTGCAGCTACACTGAGGCCAGTTACTTGGTATTTAATGGCTTTTATTATGGTCTTAGTTGGCTTGAACAGGAATAGTTAGCAAATAATAGTTAAAATTCAAACAGCCATTAAAGTCTGGTCCTGACAAGATGCAACTACTCTGTTACTAATGGACTTTCCCCCACAAGGACACATTTGTTAAAGGAAAATGTTTGAAATATTTGGCCAGTTGACAGTGGAAAAAAAGGAGAGAGCAAATTCTAAAGTTCTTAGGAAGCTGTGGTGGCAGTATCCAGTCTGCACACATCAGCATGATCCACTGATCAAGAGAGGCAGCATTGTCCTTAGGAAAGTTTTCCATGAGTTGTCTTTATTTAAACAGATATGCACTCACACATCCCCATTATCTTGGTGGAGAACGCTCAGAGGAAAAGCTACTTGAAGATCCAGAAATAATGTTTGACCAGTCAAGTAGCAAAATAAAGCCTCTAGTTGCTGTTGAAGCCTGGAGGAGTTCAGCACTGCTCTGGTACAACTGTAATATTCTGTATTATCTATGTTAAGAGGAGAAATCGAGTCAGAAAGACTCAGAGGCCTAAAAGTTTGGGTCCTGCAAAATAACGTGTAGAGCTTACTGTATGTGATGTGGCAAACACCATACCCAGCATTCGGGACAAGAATTGTGAGGTTTTGCATCAATTTCAAGGAAGCAGAAGCACCTGCACAGATTGCAATCTATAGATAAAGAAAATTTGGTTTAAGTTTTTGGTTTTAGGAACACTTAAGCTTTAAGCAAGTGGATATTTTGCATCAAAACAGCATTGATTCTTGGTTTGGCCCTGGATTTACTCCATGTTGCTCTGAGCGTGTAAAAGTTTTGTAAGCAAACCTACCTGAATGGATTGGCACATGGAGTCCTCCCGCTGATGTGCAAAAGGGTTTCATTCATAAGGGTCCCTCACCTAAAATGCCAATACAAAGACATATCCCAGAGGTGATAATATTCAGGATTTTTCATCCGACCCACCCAGCCATTCAGAAGATCTTTCCAGCTGTTCAGAAAGCTTCATTGTGTTAAGTGCATAAAGGGCTGGAGGCAGTTGGAGTGAAAGACGTGTTATGTACTACATGATATCACTTTGTTCAGATCAGATGCAAGTGCAAATAACATAAGCAACTTCTTTTAAAATTGCAGTTACAAAAGAGGAAAAAAAAAAACAAACTAAGAATAATTACACTTTATTTTGTTTCTAATTAGATGCAGGTGCTAGAAACCACTCCAGAGCTACTCTTTACATGGAATTTTCAAGCTCTCTCTACCAAATGGGCTCTTGGAGCAGCAAGTAGAAAGCTATTAAACCTCCTGACCCTCCTCTGCCTCTATAGTAAATGTACTCTCAATGCCTGTGATTCGTTCATATCTTTTAATGAAGTTTTTTACTCATTGCTCTTGCACTTCCAGTTCATTTCTCCAGATCCCCAAGTTTGGATTTTTTTCCTGCCATACCATTTCTGTTTTAACCTCTCAGCAGCTGCCTGTAGAGAACATGAAGTTGCTGTGTGCTGCTTGAGCATGGTGGTACATGCTGCAAAATGCTTCAGGCTATCTCGTGCATGTTAGAGCTCTCAAATGTGCCACATGTTATCTGCTAACACTGATCTAAACGCGTCATTAATAAGATACTCTTTCCCAAATTACCCAAAGGGTTAAAACAGAAGCTAAGGTCTCTCATCCTTTTTCTCCTATCAACATATATATTCAAGATATCTGAAAGGAAGCTGAATGTGTCCTTTCAAAATGAGAACCCATTAGGTACCTGGTTGCACTTGAAATATTGGTCCCTATGTTTTGGCCAAGTTGAATGCGATTTAAAGCTCATTAGGCAATTTAGTATCAATATAAATTAGAACAGATCTTCCTGGACTTCAGATAATAGCAGCCACTTGCCTATTTCTTCATTTGTCTGTATTTCTTTATAGATTTTGTTTCACTCAACACTGATTAATCCAAAGACATTGTGCATACACTTAACTATTTAACAAGATGTTTGTGAAGAAAGATCTGGTCCCGTGAGCCAAGGCCACTTTTTTCTTCTGTATTCTGTACCATGCTTGCCCATATTGCGTTCTTGTAAGTAATGAATGATAATAAAAACATCTGGTGTGGCTTTATGCATTTTGTTTAACGTCAGCTGAAGGAATACAGATAAAATTCAACCATGAAAGACCACACTCATGCTTTGTGTTTCTCCTCCCAAGATCACTTTTAACTTCCCCATGACGAAATGTATGTTAAGAAGAGGGAGAAAACTTCATTCTCACCTATAAAAGCTGCAGCTGTTTTCCTGTTTTTATAGAAAGCAGCAGGCAGATTTACTATAAAAGAGTAAATACTCTACAGCAAAGTACTGTTCACCTTGAGGGATGATGTCAGAACCATAAATAACACTGCGGGAATACAGATATGTCCTTAAAGGCCCATTAAGAGTGATGTGAAAAGGAAGTGAAAAATAGGCAAGCAAGTGTGCTATGCACAGCATGCACATGCTAAATATCACTTTAATTTGGACATGGTCTCAAGTGCAGGAATGGTTGGAAACATTGACAGCATAAAGGAACATAATAATCGTAATGAAGTTGGATATGTGTCCTTTCAGAGACAATTAAGCAGAATAACAGGCACTGAATGCATGCAATGGTTTGGGGGGGGATGGACGAAGAAGGCTAGTGGTCCTGTTACATGTGGGTTGTGTGGCCATGCTGTCCTGCCTGTGAGTGTTTCCATTCAAAGTGACTTAGAACATCGAGCACAATATTCACAGACTGTTGTTGAAAGATGCATCATGTCTAATGTTTGTTTTCCTTTTATTTTTAATAAGGGAATGAAAAATTTGTAGAATGAGATCTGAAGAGCTGCGCTAGTACCAGCTATCACGGAGTACAGAAGGTGCAGTTTTTAAAACAGTAAGTAAACTAGATGACTGCTAAGTCTGGAACAGAATCAGATCATTCTAGTGAATTGTTCTCCCCTTTTTGTTTTAAAAAAATATTAATTTTTGGAAGAACTTGATAGGCTTCTATTTACTGATAATGACTATAGAAAAGCAGCACAAGTATTTAGAGACGAAAATCAAGAAAGTTCAGCTGCAAAATGACTTTCAGCAAACTAATGATATAAAACTCGATCATAGGTTATTCTAGAAATGCCAGAAAAAAAAGAAGAAAAGGAAATAATATGGTTTCTTCTTTGGAAGTCAGTTGTGCATTCTTACACTTCCCAAAAAAGCATTTCAAAAGTTTCAATAGTTAAAGAAATAACGGTGCATTCCTTTTTTAGTGCCAGTTTCATGTTTGATGCTCCATTCCACCAAATAAAAAGGAATATGCAGAATATCAAACAGATTATTATGGTTTAAAAAAAGACATAGTCTTTTTGTTACAAAGAGTAATCTACAGTAGTACAACAGTAATACTTTCCTGTCTGCAAATATCTCCTCTGATATATTCTAGGGCTGGATTCATTGTTTTCCTCTGTTCATGACCACATCTTTCTCTTTTCCCTCTTTTCTATGTGTTATATTCTGAATTTGTAGCAAAAATTCGTGCTATTGCCATTTATGCTTTGATACTAGATGTTACTAAATTTCCATCTCACTGCCATTACTCAGTCCCTTGGGACTGCTCGGTTCTTCCCTTTTGGTACTTCCTTCCTCCAGCATCTACGTTTCAACCCCAACTTTTTAACACACCCAAGATCATTGATGAAAATTTTAAAATCAGGTTAGCTCAAAGACTGATCCCAAGGAGCCTCATAGTTGCATTCTGTCTCATGTTACCCTTTTCCACGAAACACCCTCTCCTTTAATCTCTTACATAACCTTGATCTTCTTTAGTTTAATGAAGAACTTTGTCTGTGGCAGTTCAGGTAGATTTGCATCCACTGTCAGGAGAAGATCAGTAAACAGTTAACAGTAAACAGGTTAACGGTTAACAAGAGCAAGTGACCTTGGGAAACCTCCTCTGACTTATCCCCTTCTGTTGGACCATTCACACAGAAGCCAGTGCCTGGCAGTATAACGTGCTGACAAAGTATGCTGCGTGCTGCATGTGCCTTAGGGAAGAAAGAAGAGATCCTTTTTAACTGCTCCTAGGTGCAGATTCTCTAGCACAGAAGAAGGAGGTGGTCCCAAAATGAGACCATCTGTCCCACCACTGGCACCACCCAAGATGGCTGAAGCTGCTCTGCTTCCCATCTCCCTTCAGAGCCAGCCTGCATCCCCTCTGGTATCTGCAGCTCTGGCAAGATTTGCTTGCCTAGAGAAGTACAAAAGGGAAAGCAGCAGGGAAGGGAGAGGGTAAAAAGCTGCGTTCTGTTCCTAAAAACCAGCAACGTAGTCAGAGGAGGTAAGTTCTCTGAACATGGCTTCCAAATGGCATCATCAGTTCATTCTTGTGGTTTTAGCTTGAAAACGCTTGCCATTGCACTCTGAGCAGAACAGCTGTCTACCAAATGCTCCAAATGCCTCAAATTAGCTACCCAAGAGCACCCATCAGAAGGGAACGGTTCTGCTGGCACTCAAGAACATGAGGCTTTTATGACATGTCATTCTTTGCTCTGTCCTCATTCAACCTCGCATTGTTTCCCAGGCAGGGCATATCTTCTGAATTAGAGCAAGATTCGTTATTGGGAAAATATGGAGACTCTAGTAATTGTACTAGCTTGTGTAACCTTTGCTTAAGTTGGATCACACTCCTTTAACACCAACGGTGACATAGTTTTCCTCTAAGGCAACGGAAAGAGAAGAGTGTCAGGGCAGAAAGAAGAGGGATCTTCAGTGCTGATTTGACATTTTTTGTTATATAGTTGATACAAACTTTTGTAATGAGAGGAATAAAAGGAAAACTACAACCCAGAGTTTTCCGCAACCGTAGCTCTGATGATCAGTACAGAAATTGGCTCCAAGTTTCCCATGACAGCTAAGTTTCTGGTTAATGACAAGGGTGTTCGGAATGGGATCTTTCCTTCCTTATCATGGCACCATGTTAGTTTTTGTGAGCCAAAAAGATACTCAGATAATCACAATACATACAGCAATCTGGGTTATCAGCCAAAAGCACCAAAACACTGCTAATTTCCAGAAGTGTGTTACCATGGAAATATCCTGTGCATACTAGGCAGCATCTTACTTGGAAGAGTAAAATGAAGGGGAACACTTGCCTATGTTAAGTTATTGGCATCAGAAGCATAGTCAGGATGGCGTGCAAAGGCCTTACGGGAAAATAGACCTCAGGACGTTCACTTTGGCTTGGAGTCAGTTCTTATGCTTTTGTTTGGTTTAGTATCTACTGGCCTTTAAGGGTTTGGGGTTTTTTGTTTTCTGCTAAACATAAATGGAAAAATGGCCTCTTCCTTTGGGAGAGAGAGCCAAATTCTCTGCTGGTAAAAATAGTGTTTTGTTTATTTAAATTTCATATTTTTCAAAACAACGGAATGATCTTATACTTGTAATTGACACATGTTCATTATAGAAAGTGCTCCTAGAAAAGCTGGAAACTTGTTCAGTGCTATTATCTTTTAAGCATGCTCCTTTCCAGCAGACATCCCACAAGTCTGGAAGTCTTTGCTCTTTTCTCGCCTTCTAATGTACCCCAGTGTAGTTCCCACTGTAGCACCAGGCTCAGCAGAGAGTTCTGCTCCTATAGAACAATTCCTGTTTCTCAAGGCGAATCCTACCAGCATCTTAAAAAAAAGTCATGTAAGGGAGATTTTTTTTCAAGTATAAATTAATTAGTGGTCAGCTCAAGCCATGTGTGATACGATGATTTCTACCTAGCTTAAAAAAATTGTGCCAATATTCTATTTAAAGAGACTCATTATGCATATGTCATTTTCTTCATCCACTAAATCTGTGATGACAATGACCTCTTATCCTTTTATTTGTACAAGGCATAAGAAGAACCGTTATTCATCATAGTAGCTTATAGGCACTAGATAATAATAATAATAGCAGTAGTAATCCATGTCTCATAGTAATGAGTTTCATGAGTTGCTTTGTTTTCTAAAAGCTTCCTTTTCTTGTTTCTGAATTTTGCTTCCATAAAGTTTGTGGGAGACTTGTTTTAAAGTTATCACTTAGGGTAAGTAGGAGCTAACTTTTGTACATTCAACACTTCCAGTCTCTCTGTCTTCACTGCCAAGAGTTTTGCATTGATTCAAAATAGACAAAGGCTATATATTAGAAAGATCTGCAATTCAAATTAATTTTTCTTTGTGGGATAACTGCAAAATGTTTGCTTGCATATGCAGATCCAGTGCCCAACTTGTTTGTTCACAGCTTCTTCAGAATATAAAGCCATTGTGACCCGCTGATCTGATGATCTGCAAAACATAGACAAGGGAATTTTGCCCAGTAATTTGTGTATTAAGTTAGTAACTTATGTTTAAGCTGCACATCTTCAGAAATACAGGCAATATTCATTTTCCTTCAGAAATACAGGAAATACTGGATTTAAAGATATATTCAGTACTAAATTATTTTGCACTATTCACAAATAATTGTACAGGCAAGTGTGCCCTGTACAAGTGCTAGAAAAGTGTTTCCCAAGATCCTCGGTTGCAACAAATATTTCCAGTTCTTCAGTCATCTGATCAGTGCTTTAGTAACCCCATAGATAAGCTGGTGATGTAATGAATGATCTCATGCACTTTAAACTTGAGCTGGTTGCAGCTGAATCTAAAAACTTTACTTAAGTAAAGTGAAGCATTTGTAGAATAGAGGGTTTCTTAAACAGAATACAGAAAACATTTCAACCTTCCATCAGAGAGCTTTTTAAAAAAGGGTGTTGGTCAGTACATGTCTCAGAAATGATGATGAAAAAGGGGAAAACAACAGCCTCAACTACATCCATGACCCACTGGCCAAATAGAAGAAAAAATCTAGGTCTCCTTGCCTTCATGTCCAGCGCTCTCTCTGTTGGGTAGTGCCACCTCCATGGTGGCCAACATCATGTCATGCTTGTGCCTACAAGATGTGCTCCCTCTCTTCTCCTCTGTGCAGCCTGCAATGAAGGACAAGTTAGCAAGGCAAGGAGGACAAATACTGCTACCCCAGGAAATAAGTCACTGCAGTTGGTTGCTAAAGGCGGTTATCAGTGCAGCAGGGGTGGTACATTGGGTTAGTAGCTGAGTTCCCACGACAAATTTCTGCTAGAAATTAAAGTACCCATGTTTCAGTGCTGGTAGGTAAACTGGGATTCCTGGTAATCAACTGGTTTGTGTACGTGTTTACTTCTGTTCTTGGTTCTTTCCCCAAGGTGAGGAAGGTAGAGAAGTAGCATTTGTTTTTCCCCTCAGAAGTGCATGCCTTAGCTGCCCTACACGTTCCTTGAGCTCAGCAGCATTCGTGCACATTCAAGACCCACACTGTGTCTCCAAGTGAGACCTGCCCACAGGGTCCCTAGGGGTGGCAGCTGTACCCGGGCTGGCTGCAAGTGCAAGCACTTCCAACACAGCTGTCTTAGCTTCTCTTGCTCATCGTCCTCATCCTACACAGCCTTCCTCGCCAGGCTGATTGGCTGTTTCTCTCTGCAGGGACTTTAATAGTAAGGTGACTCTGTGTGAAGCATGATCGTAAAGGGCAACTGGAGATTATGTTTTGTCCCTAACACGATTTAACATCCTATGCCACCTTCCTGTCCCTCTTGAAAATATGTGCTCCTATTTTCCTCCCTTTGCCTAAACTGTGCTTTTCTGAGCTTCATTCTCAAACGATGGGTCTCCATTTATCCAGATCAGTGTAGACTAAGCAGGATTATAAAACCAGATTTATCCAGGGCCATAATACTGTAGTTCCAAGGAGCACTCTCCAGTGGCTGTGAGGTGCTTAATCTTTTAGATTAACTAGAAAGATCTATGGCTTTAAACTGCTGTTTTGCGTCATGTCCTGAAAGCCGCTTTATGAACTGGTTGGGAAACATTATAACACTGATTAAAAAATTGTCTCTGTTCATGGATTCTGCACGAAAACTAGGAGGTGAAGGCATTGATTCTTGGCAGTTTAATTCACCTTTCTCTGCCCAAGTAGTCAGACTTACATATATGACGCAGACAGCAGCGCTTTCACGAATGACGGAGTATTTCCTGAAGACATGGAAAAAGGAAGGGAAAACACCAGGATGTGCACTAGTAACTGAGGGGAACGCTCTTCTCTTGACACTGCCCAGCTTACTCTTTAGCCCAGCACTCATGCTGGGCTGTGCTGAGACACACTCTTTACAGCCAAATATTAGGCAGAAAATGAAAAAAGTAATTAAATAAACCAGATATGCACCATCAGTGAGAGCTTCACTACAGGGCAGCTCTTGGCTGCAGAACTTCTTTTCATTTCTCTCTGTGCTAACCTGGAGGATCCATATCCTCCCACCCTCCAGCTTTTCTCATCTTGCCCCTTTTGCAGTTGATTGCTCAATCCACTCCCTATTGAAACACTCCACCTCCCAGTGATGGAGGTAGATGCGATTTACACTGCAAGAGTAAGTGATTCACCGAGCCCTCGTGGTGAGTAAGAGTTATGCAGGACAATCTGTGAGCATTGTGTTTGCTGCTTGGATAGCTCACATCTTGGCCTGAAATGGCTTTGCCATCTCTAAACACACTTCCTTCTCCCTACAGACTGTGTACGGCTGCTGGGAAGGAGGTAACAAGGCATCTCTGCCTGCCGGATGCCTGCATGGGACTTCTGGTTTTCACGAATTAATAAGGTCACTCACAAGTGTCTGGGACTTTTTATTGCCTGTGTAGCAACTGAGATCATCAGGACAGCTATGAAAACTCTGTCCAGGTAGACAGAGTCTGCCAGTGCTTTTCCTGGTGATAGCATTCTAAAAAAGGAAACAACCGAGAGAAAAACAGTTCCATAAATTTGTTTATAGAACATTCAGTGACCATGAATCATGCTATAAATATACCAGGCTATAGGTTTCAGGGCTTTTTTACCGGATTGGCACAGTGGCTTGTAACAGACCTTGGTAACAGTAGCTTCATGATGGTTGTGATAAACTGTTTTTATTCCTTATCTCTCTTTACTCCTTCCTTCCAGTTACACCAGGCTTTTAACTGTAATGTTTATTCCTCACCTCATGGAAAATTTTTGACCGAGAAAAAGATCACTTCTGTTGAAAAACCAAAAATGTCCAGCCAAAACCAACGTTTTCATTGTTTGGCTGAAAATGAGAGGTTTGCCATTTTAAGCTTAAAGTTTTTGGTCTGGGGCCAAAATATTTTTGTTTTTTGTCCAGAGTCTCCAGTAAAAATTCCCAGTTTTTCAGAGACAGACACTTGTTTTTACATCAACAAGAAAAAAGTTAAAACCCTGATTGCTCACCAAAAGTAGCTTAGACAAAACCAGTTCTACAGAAAAGTCCTTTTTCTTTAAGTGAATATTAAATAGCAAATGCAACATGTTTCAGTTCGCCTCCCTGTTACATGAACATGGCAGAGCTGAAGGAGAACGCTTGCCAAAAAGATTCATGGTTGGAACAGAAATGACGCCATGTGATTTCAATGTTTAATGACAACTGAGACAGTCCCCGCTCGGTCCTTGTCCTCTGCATGGCGAATTGCAGCCTGTGCACAGCTCAGGATTCATGAGGAACAGCATTGGAGAAGGAGCCTGGAGTTCCTGTGGTTGTTGAAGCACCAGAGCTTTTATAACAACCGTATCAACCCTGATTTCTGGTATGAACTTCAGTAAGGAGGTTGTGTGTGGACTCTGAAAATGCTAGATCCTGCTTACAGACATGGATTTACATTGCATTAGGGAGTGGGATTTTGTTTATTGCCATTCCTGAAGTTACTTTAGCCACAACAAAGAATTAAATCAGTTAAAGCTGTTTTATTTCTGAGACCATATCAAGAATTCATGTAAGAAGTGAGGAGAGGAAGTCATTTGCAACTCACAACACCACATGTTAGTGGGCCCACAGGAAACTATACTGTGTATTCAGGTGCACCACTGACTATTGACTTTCTGCATACAGCTGGCATGTACTTCTGTTTCCAAGGATTTGCCATTTTGTGGTAGGACTGAAGTAACATCTAAAACCCTGTGTGAATGTTTTTAAATGCCGAGGTGAAGACAGGAGCCGCAAAGGAGTATTACTGCTCTTGTCATCTTGTGGATACCTTGGTGCAGAACTCCAGGCTCAGCAAATGCCAGCCACACCGGTTTGAGTAGTACTGACCTAAGAGGAAGGGATGACAAGAAGTATGCACTGTAAATATAAAGAAATTGTAGGAACAGGGCAGTCAATAAGTGATGATTAATAAATGTTTCAATAAAACAGACTATTATTTGATACAAGGGGAAATCTTTCCAAATAGCTTCATAACAGTCTTCTGGCTCCCCTGCATGTTTGCAAGTGCTTTTCTTGCTTAGCTGCTTTTAATGATAACCAGTCACTGTGATTTCTGTGGGACTGCTCTTTAATACCGCTTTCAGCTGACAGAAGGCCACAGGAGTCACTAGGATGGAAAGGGCCGTGACACACCATACAAGCATCCCATGTCTCTGAAACCTTTGCTGCTCCTCTACAATAGGGGGAACTTAGGGATGCTTTTTTAATCCATGTCAGTGAGATATAGGTGGTAAGCACCAAGCCAAGGCGTAATTATCCACCCTGGGAGAGCTCCAAAAGGAGCCTAAACCCAGTTCTACCTAGAATGACCGATACCTTGATGGGAATCGGGTAGACCATGGTAAGAGCCTGACTGTGGCATTTGAATGCCAAGAGATGGCCTGTAAATGCCTAGTTCGGGAGTGGATGTCTTTCTTTGCTACCCGTGTTTGTTGTCTTGAACTTCAGACACGTTTCAGTGAAACTTCTCTCAGGAAATTATAACACGGAAAGTTGGCATTTTCTAATGATTTCCATGGAGCAGTTTCCAACTAGATAGACATCCTGTACAACACTAGACCAAAAAATGACAAAGCATTGATTTTCTTAAGAAGAGAGACCTATATTTGTTACCCTCCACAGAAGTAAGGCCAGCACCATGGTGGTTGTGGGGTTGTAATTTGTGTGTGTTTCCACAGTATCAAACACCATGCTATTATGCTTGGCTAATACTGGGGGTGAACAGTTCATCAGAGGAGAGAATCAGTACACATCAACAAGAGAACCGACTTAGTGATATATGAGTAAGCTTGAGTCATTCTCAAGTAACACTATAAAATATACTGACACAAGCATTATAGTAACTGTAAAGCTTTTAAGTTCAGGCATTTCTAGGTCCCAAGCTGAACTTAATAGGAGTAATACTGATCAGTGTTTTGGTTGGGAGTTTTAAAGATCAGCGTAATGATTCCTGTACTTATCATACTGCCATATTTTCCAAGTTGCTTGTAAATTAATATCTTAATGATTATCAAATAAGTTCAGTTTGAAGAAACTTAATCACTGGGACCAGATAAAAGAATGGAAAGAAGTAATGATAAATAATTGCTTACTGGTATGAACAGTGGTTTCAGCACGTCCGTTTCAAGTATCTTTGCTAGGCACTGTGGCATAGGAGAGCTTTAAGATAGGACCTTTTTTTTCCCAGAAAAATTGGTTTAGTCATTGTTAGATTTGGGGTAGTTTTTTTTCTTCTATCCCTCTGTTCTTTTTCATGCCATGTATTTCTAAATGAAGTAATTTTATCCCTGCATTCACATATTAAGAAAAGAAAAAAAAATAAAAATCTGTGGGTTCTCCTTTGTAGCAAGTTATGGTTTCCTACATGAGTTTTCCATGGAATTTGTTTAGGAAAAAATGTAGAGTGCACCAAAATGAGATAATGATGGGGTTTGGTGTTTATCAAAGCCCTTTTTCCCTCGTCATCAAACTGCAAACGTCCTGCTGTCTACTGGATGAGAGGGTGCTGCACAAGCCAAAATGTAAAACACAACTGATCTCCTGTAAAGGTTCTCCTTTGCAGAAACCAGTACAGAAACCTGCAATGTCACAAGGATCTGTGTCTTTCTGCTTCTAGCATTAATTTCAGATGAGGAAGATACGTGTGTTCATGAGCATGCAACAATGAAGACTCAATAATTGATTAAAAGTCATATAGATCCCACAGAAAACTGAAGAAAACCCAATTTCTACTACCTAAATACTCTGTGATGTGGATACCTCTAAGCTAAGCAAATCAGTGGCTTAGTGTCACTATATTGTACAAGTGAGTGAGCATTCCTACTGACTGCTGTGGAGTATGGTGAGTCACATTTTCACTAGGACTTTTCTGTGACTCTTTGAAGTACACTCTTTCAGTGAGGGTTTTGGTCATCTTACATCATTGTAAATGTAACATCTTAAATCTTGCCAGTTTTACCAGGTTTTTTTGATCCTGAAAAATTCCTTGAAAACTCTGTGTATGACTCTATACTTCAGGGTAATGTAATCATGAGGTTAATCATAAAAGTAACCTAATCGCTCTCACCTGTGTTGGATTATTTCTCTTCTCTTCTGTTTTGCCTTTCTGTCATTTTTCAAACCTTAAACATAGTGCAAGTATGTTCTTTGCAGACTTTCTCCTTTAAAACTCAGTGGATTATTTCACAGTGAGGAAGGGCTTTTTTTTTTTTCCTTTCTTCCCCCCCCAGGAAAAAATTGAGTGGTTTATGTTTTTCCCTTCTTACTGTGAGCGAAATCCTTAAGTGGTGTAAATCAGCATAGTTCCACTGAGGTAGAAAGGCTCTACTTCCACTTATAACAGTGGAGAAGATCACCTATTGAATTTAGCATTTTTCACCAATTATAATAACTTATAAGCATTTCCGATTCTCTTTTATTTCATGGATAAAAACGGGTTTTATGTGTATAACTCCTAGGGTGATAATAGCAGGGAGTAGTTTTACTGCACACATATAACTTTTCCTTAGGCCAAGAAAAGCAGCCACAGCGTTTCATCTACTCCCAGCAAAAATTAAGTAGGATTAAAAAAAAATAAATCTAATTGATGGGGACAGAAAGTGGTGGGAGAAGAGAAGCTGAAGTATGCAAATTAACAACATGAAGTATACAGAAATCACTCTAAGTAGTTTGTCCTTTATTTTAAATGTTTTTGAACTCTCTCAAATTAAACTTCCAATTAAATGATCATATTTTCAGTCTTTTTTTTTTTCTCCCTACAGCTACATGGGACAAAAATCAAAGGATGAAAAATAGAAACATGAATATTTAATCTGTGTGTTACTCTTGCTGACTTTTCAAAGTGCAGTTTCCTAGCTGCCTGACTGCAGGGTAGAACAGCAGCAAAGTCATTCATGAGAGCATCCTTATCCAGGAAAGCTCATAATCTTTCCACTAATAATGTGAATGGGGGATCTTATACATTTGCAGAGGAACTGTCCTTAAAATGGGCCTTACTCTGGAAAAGAGGGGAGGACCGAAGGAAGGTCTGGGTGAAAGAAAGACCAGCGAGACTTCTTGAAGTAGCACACCCAGATATCTGAAGTATTTTGCAGGATTCATGCTGTGAAAGAAATATAAATTTAAGTTTATATATTTCCATAAAAATTTGGTTCAGAAGGAGAATGGGTTTTCAACAGCATTGCACATTTCCATATAAAGACAAGAAAGAGGATCATATTATATCTCTCTCCGCCCTTTTCCACAGAGCCAATCATTTAATTGTAAAAAGCAACCAGGTTGTTCAGGCATAATTTGCCCTTGGTAAATCGGTGCTCCTTGTCTTGTCCTTCACGTCCCTGGGGTTGGTCTTCATCAGGACTAGCCCCACAGTCTTCTTCAGGACTGGCCACTATTTTCCAATGAATGCCAACAGTGTTGAGAACTAAAAGGGGAAAGAAGCAAAGATCCAGTAGTGTCTGTTTTGAAACAGAACCTGTAGGGTTTAGAGACCTGAGAGTCCCATGCAGTTCCCTGTACTGTAGGTTTTATGGACAATAACTAGAGCATCTGAACCCATTTACCCCTTGCTGGTTCCTTTACACTTGGTTCTCCCACTGCAGCCAAGGCAGTTATTAAATAGCATTATAGAAAATTACAATTAGTTCCAGGTAAAGCGACACCCAGCTTCAATCTTATATTGAACAGGTTAGGGAAATGGATGGTGGGTTGAGTTTGGAAGATCCTGAGGCTGGGAAGGAGAAATAGGCAGCAGGAGGGAATTAAACAGCACCATCAATGCGCACAGGGGATCAGGCTGCAGGAGCTGAGCTGTTCATGGGTGTGTATAAATGTCAGCTGTGTGGTGGTACTGAAAGAATATAGAGGTTACATGAAATAAGAAAAGGTCCTGCATGTGCAGGGAACAAAAAGCAGATGGAAACAATGTGAGATAAATTTGTCGTTGAGGTGAATGTATGCAAGCCTATCTTTAATCCTGTTAAGGATCTCTAGAAAGCTGAAAACCTCAATATAAATGCCCACAGTACTGAGCTCCTCAGTGTCATATCTGTTGAACTTTAATGTGAAACTTCAAAGAGTTAGGTGTTGATTAAAGAAATGCTGTTCAAAAGTTGAAGATGTGCCAGTATTTTGATCATCCTTTTTGATGGACATACTCTTCACGGCAGGTGTTTCCAAGCTCTGACAGGGGATCAGCGATGATGTTTCAGCCCTTATTGTGCCCTCTCTAAATGTTAAATGAAATAAGTGGTGGACTGGCAAGGTACATGGGAGTTGTTGACTCCTGTTAAAGCACTGGGATTTGTGGATCCTAATCAATGGCACCTTATGTCATGGCTTACAACATTGCCTTACCTCTGTGCTCACCTCCTTTCTTAAATGTGCTGTATGAGTCTTCTGAAGACCACAACTGATCGTGTGGACATTTTTAAGTCTATGTACATATCTATGAGGAAGACACCACCTGTACTTACAGATAGGATTTTTTTTAGGTTGTCTGTTCAAAAGAAAGTAAACTAGAAGGTTTACATAAGTGTGCTTCTTCCTGAAAGGCTGAGCTATTTTAACAGTGCATTCCACCAAAATGAATAATATTTGGCTTTTGGAGGCAGATTTTTCTGTGGTTACAACCTCTTTTGCACATCATAAAAGTCCAACCCCATCCTCTTGCTTTTCTTTCATTAAAAAAGAACAACAACTAACCTTTAAAAATACCGTATTTGTCATATGCTTGCCTGGGTTTCAGCTGATGTGATTTATGTGTCTACCTTCAGAGTAAACATACTCATTGAGGAAAATAATCAAGCATATCACACTGTAGAAGTTTCTGGGTGAGAGTGGGTCATGGCAGATGGTGCTGCTGAGGATGTGGTCTCCTTAGAGGTGACTTCGCAAAGGGGTCACTGCTTAAGCTGGGCTGTAAGTCGAAGTGGGTTGTGAGTCCGAGGTTTGGACTGGAAAACCTCCAATGCTTGCAGGTGATCTACACATATAACAGTGAGCTCAGGTGACAGCAAAGCCCTCCTGCCTTCACATGGGAGTGTCATGGTCATGTTCTGTTACCAGGATGGGTAAAACCAGACTCCTAAATCCGGAATCCTCCCACATTTTACAGTGTGGATCACATTAGCAATTTGTGGCTCCGGCTTACCTCCAGTTATAGCCTGACTGGTCATTAGCACCTTCTATTAGTTAACCGGATTCTGTTCTCAGTTCTACCACCGTGAATCACGAGTCGATCCTGCAAATTGGAAAAACAAACAAACAAGTAGCGCTGAAAGAATCTGGCCCAGCATAAATAAATTTGTCCATTGACTTACTGAAAATTTTCAGCTGGTGCAGATCGCTCCAGTTTTGTTTTAACACCCTAAAGGTATGCTTCTTTACACAAGCAAATGATCAGATCCAAATTGAGCAGGATTTCTTGGTAGAAGGGGAAGACTATTTGAGGAGGGAGTAAAAGGCACTGTATCGTTCCAACTGTTCAAAATCTGTTTTGCCAAAGCAACAGGAGAAAGCTGTTAAAAAAAGATTTTAACTGTAAGCCATTTCGGCTTTCCCTGTAAGAAAACAAGGAAGAAACAAACACAATGGCTAAAGAACATGAAAAGATCCCAAAGGTTAAGAATGCTCCAAGAAAAATATGCTCTCAATCTGAAATAGTGAGCAATGGAAACATTATTTGCACTACTTTCAGTGCTGTTGTTGGTTGCAAGGAGCAGCAAAGCCTCTGTGATTTCCAAGGTCTGTTTTTCCTTGGGAAGGGGGCAGGAGGAGAGAAACATCAGAGGCTGAGCCTTTCTGCCCTGTTTCCCGGAGAGCTCAGACAGTGCATTCGGCTCTGCCATTCTCCCACCACAAAGGATATATTTGCATAGTTAATTTGCAGGGTGAATGAGAAGGCTCAAGTGGCAAATTGGATATTGATAACTTCCAGAAGACTTTTTGGGACTGCTGTGTTATTCCACTCATCTGAAAAATTGACAAACTTTTGCAGCAAAAAAGTTCCCTTTCTGGCAAAAAAGTATGGCTCCAAATGAATTAAGTACCAAAACTGATATTTAAGGATGTTTTATTAGTCTGATGTCTCTCCAGGTCTTGCCAGAGCCATCATGTTGAAAAGCTGTAGAGTCACTTATAATAAGAGATGTTATTTGTGATTGTTTCCTCTCAGCATTATCATGTAAGGGTAAAGGCAAGCGGAAAAGCACTTTTCAGTGCTCCGACCCATCTCCCTCATGTTGCTCAGTTCGTATTCTGAGCTCCTAATGACGGACTGAGCCGGGAGGCGTTTGGGCGCTCTGTAGGAGCTTGTGCTGCAGGGAAGTGCTCTCGGGGATCTCGCTGGTGTGGAGCAGAGTCGACCCGTACCTGCACGAGCAGACAGCACGGGCACAGTGCGGTCACGTCCCACCACTGCTGCTGAGCACAAGTCTTCATGCTCCCGCACTGCCTCTGGAATACTGTAATTCTTAACAGGAGGGGGAGAAGAGTGCCTTTTCTTGTTTTGCTTCTCTTTGTTTTGCTGTTGGTTTGTCTTTGTGTAATGTTTTTATTAATTAAGGATGGGATTTTTTTTTTCTGAAAAGGAGGCAAGGATCCAAGCTTAGACTTTTTGCATAAATATTGGCAGAACAGCTTATATGGGAGAAGGAAAACAAAGGTTATCGTGATTAGCATATGATTTTACTTAGGCAGTGTATCAGTTAAATTAGTCTTGAAATTATAACATTTCAGCTGCTGGTATTTTCCATATTAAATATAAAATTTAATTTTCCAGTTTTGCAGAAACAAAAATTCCAAACATTTGTTGGTTTCCACCAGCACCACCACCACCAGGAGGGAAGAAAAAGGAAAAAAATAGAATGAAATACAGCCTAATCCCCCCGAATAAATTTCCACAAAGGCTATTTCTATCTGGGGAACACATCAGTGCAGAAATTTCAGCCATCCATAGTGTCCATACCGTGAGACATCTCCCAGATAGCTGTGTACACTTCATTGCTCACGGTCTCATTTAGCGTGGGGCAAACCTGGCCATGGTTTTTACTGTGTACTTAACAGCTGTATAACCCAGATCAGCATTTACCATGGAATATGCACAAATGCTTCTCATGCCCTCTTAGTCATTGGACATGAACTAACGTTTTGCAAAGCAGCATCAGCACGCATGCTGCCCGGCTGGCTCAGACGGAGGAGTGCCATTTCTGAGCGTGTGTGGCAAGCTTTTTCAATGCTTGGTTTAGTTCCATTCAGGCTACAAACCAGAGAACCAAACCAAAAACAGAGAAGAAAAAAGAAGGAAAAAATCCTTTCTGATTTTCAACATAAAGCTAGGATTACCACCAAAGAACAATAAAAATTCTTTTATTACCAACAACAGGAAGAGCAAAGGAAAAAAAACCCACAGAAAATCTTTGTTATAATTTTTCCATAACAAATAAGGTCTTTTCTGGTCATGTTTGGCTTTTTTTTTCCTTAAAATTGTATCTGTTTAGGAAAAAAAAAAATCTTGTTTAGAATAAAAACAAACTGCAGAGGAAAAAGCATAGCTCTTATTAAAGAGTTTGACATCATAACCCATCTATTAAATAGCAGTATTCTTAAAGGAAAGTAATTTACAAATAAAAGGACGGAAATGAAAGGTTGTATGAGTTCCTGAGCCCATTGTTGAGGCAGTAAAGCACAGAAAACTTCCACTATCTATAGTCGCTGAAGTCATGTATTAGCAGGAACCAGTGCTCGAGGTTCCCACAGGGAGAAGATCCTTGTAGAGAAATACGGCTGTGACTTGCCTTTGTGTTTCTTTATTCCCCACACTTTTTGGTGGTTTTACTGTGTGTGACTAGGGAAGATAAAGTATCAAAGCGGAGTGAAATGCTCTGCTTCCCTTGGCTAGCGGGTGCGATGGAACCATATCCCGCAGTGCCCGGCTGTCCCTGGTCCACCGTGAGCTGCAAGCGCGGCCGAGCATCAGCTGAAAGCCAGCTCCTGTGATTTTGAGGGGGATGTGAAGTTATCTCCAAGAGCTTTTTTTATGCTCTCCCTAGATTTGGGGGCTGGTTTGGTTTTGTTTTCACTCGGCGTCTGTGAGAGAAAACTCTTTCTCGTCTTACAAAGCCTGGCACGCTTTCTTCCTGCGCTCGGCATTTGCTGTGTGGCTCTGTCCGAGGCTGATTAGGGTCGATAACATGTGGCAGTGACTTATTACCATGTGAGACTGTAAAGCCAAACCGGACAGATTCGACATAAAACAGGTACAGAAATGGCCTTTTTTTTTTTCCTTATCTGACTCTGCTCTTGATAGCAAAGGCAGCCTGGTAACAAAAGATTTTGTTCCCCATTCATCCATAGTGAGAAGTATCAGGCAATTCACCCTTCCATCAAAGAGGTCTGTCTGCTCTGATCCTCTGCCATGGAGTGACGGGAGATGCTGCTAATCCAGACCTGCGTAACGGCTGTCCCAGATCACAGCAGCTGGGGTCTCCCTGGGCACATCCCCAGTGATAGCAGAAGGGCAGTGCCTGGATTTCCCCTCAGGCAAACAAGGGTCACTTTTCCCAAAGGGATGTTGAGGGTGGCTCAAGGATGAAACAACAAAGAAGCAAAGTTCTCATCAAGTTTTAATGGGATTGAACCAGGAATAACTTCTTAAAATTATAAGTAAATATTAAAATGCTGACAAGAGCCTCCTTACCACAATATAGCTTTCTTCTGTTCCTTCATTGCTACCCTTCAGCTCCTTCCCACATCTAAGTACCTCTTGCACTCTCTCGAAATCAAGGCCTGGACTGAGCAAAGACTTTTGAACAGGTTTAGCTCTAGGCAGCTTCCTTAGTGTCAGTTCCCAATTCCCTCTCAAAAGATAATTTGGGGTCGTGTCTGTGCGTGGAGCCCAACAAGAGCCTGAGTTATTCTGCACTGGGATCTGCAGGGGCATCTGAAGCTCTAAGCTCTTTAAAACAGGGGTTTGAAATGGATGTGTTTGTGCAGCACCCAAAACTGATTGGGGTCCAGTCCTTTCGGCCACCTACGTTGTATTGTACAATGTTAACCCTCTGCTCCAGTTAATTTGATAGCCAAAGGGGTCAAAGATGCTAATTTTGTTTTGAACACTGATGTCTTAACCCAGAAAACATAATCAAATCAATCTAGAAAAAATAAGAAGACTCTGTTTCCACATACATATTTCCAGATGTAAAAACTCCCTTAATTTAACACAAAATTACTTTACTGTAAATTCTTTTATAACATTGCTAGGTTTCATTTTGGGTCTATTTTTCATTTTCTTATATATTTTGTGGATTTGGTGTCCAAACAAATGAGAGGGTACTACCAATGACTTGAACTAGCTTTTTAAAGACGTCTGTTTTTTCTCTCTGACTTCCTCATCATGGGCTTTCTCATGAGGACAACACATTTTGCCATAGTGTGTAATGGGAGGATTAAGATTCCCATGGCCAAACTCTTTCCTGAGGTATATTTGCATAAACATTAGAGGATCGCTCAAGATGAATTCTGCAGCATATTTTGGGAAGCTCACAGTGATGAAATTATGATACATCTCATCTAGAGTCTGTAGGAGGAAGATGTCCCAGAAGAAATAAGCCAAGTACTAAGCAGTTAGTCAGAGCCCAGTGTTCACATCTACGGTCAAACAACTGAAACAACCAAACTGAATAGCACTCGGTGTTTTCCTGTAAAAGAGCTGCTGGGTACAAATCTAGTTCTAAAGAACCCTACAGAAATAAGATGCAAAGTCAAGGCAAAAGGTGATCTTAGTGCTGCATGGAACAGAACTGAGCTCAGGCAGGGCTGGGAAGAGACGGGCCAGCAGGGAATATGGCCAAGGACCTGGGCTTCATTAATTACGGTGATTTAGATAAGGTGCGGAACAGCTCTGTGGTTGGGGCATAAGGCTAACAATTACCTGTTCTCTCATATGGTCTGATATAGTATATAAAACCTACGCTTAATAACATTACTTTTCTGTTTTGCAGAAGGTGCTATAGGACAAGATACTTCCAAGACATGAAAGACCTTTATCTCAGGTCTCTCTAACCATGAGCTTCCTACTGTCCATCCCTCAGTACATGAAATACCATACAAAGTCATACAGAGAAGAACAGAGATCCATTCTGATTCATTCTTTCCCAAAGACACTTTCTTTTGAGAACAGTGGAAAGTACCTTTTTTTTTTCCATGACCATAATTTAATTCTTTATTTTAACCAAGTTGCTACGTTCTTTCTCCTTGATAACTCACGAGTTCGAATGTAAAAAATGTATTATTACAAGAGACAATTATGGGGTTCAAAGCATTCTGAAGCATTCCATGCTTCCAGCTTCTGGTACTGATATAAGTAGAGGAATATTTGTGGTTTTTTTACTTGCATGAAGTGGAAGTGTTCCAAGAGCTGGTGGTAAAAGGCCTAATGAAAGTCTGCCTTCATCAGACACAACAAAGATCCTGCGTCCTGGGAGGTTAACTGTTTATATGGACGTGATGCCCAAGCACCATCATACAACACAAACAAGCCCTTGACCATGTAAACTCAATCATTTCATGCTCAGTCAAAAATACAATAGCAAAATAATAAGAAAAAAAAAAATCCTGGTTTTGTTTGGCTTTTTTTTTTTTTTTTTTTTTTTTTAAATAAAGCATTACTTTGGAAGTTGAAGGTATGCAGCTCTCTACTTCCCAAAATTTGTTTGGACTGAAGATGCGTCTAGCACCTTTGGTGGTATAGTTGGATACTAGCAGGCTACAGAAATAGTATCTATTTTGAAGTACACACAGTTGTTGCACAAACATCTGACTGCTGTAGTGCAGGAGGTTCTTTTCTACTGAACCTTCTGTTTGTCATTTATTTTTCCATTTTATAAATACTGATTGGAAACTTCTTCTTGGAAGGAAGAAGGAAATCTTGTGGATTGTAAACACTGAGAAGAAGATGAATTGTTTAGGATGGTGAAAAGAGTATAAGGACTGAAAGCATAATGTTAAGTAGAGGAAAGTTTAGGCTGAATAACAGGATAAACTTCCAAGTGCTGAAATCTTATTATGCTGTGGAAAATTATTCCAAAGGATGTGGGAGAAGCTCCACTGTTTAAGGAGTTTGCCATTAGATTGGATGAAGGACTAAAAATAAATCTTAAACACTTGCCCTAGCAAAGGGTGTGAACTGAAGAGGCCAAATCAATGTATCCAACACCACCTCCTTCAACTTCATTGATCACAAATCAATCCATGCCCAGAGAGCGAGGATATTGATGAGACATGTATGTCTAAAGACGAATTCACTCACCATGTTCAGCTCACAGGGATGGACTCTGACTCTGTTACCTGCTGAAGAGAGAACCTGTGCAAAGCAAAAAAGGAGGACCTGCCAACAAACTCCCATCTCAGCAAGAAATATAACAATTTTAAGCCAGGTAAACAGAAAGTAAATACTTATATTTTACTTGCTCTGCTGCCCAGAGGGCCACTTGTGCCCTGGGGTTCAGAGAGCCTTCTTCATCCACGTGGACTGGCCTGAGAGAGAGCATGAAGAACATTGGAAAGATATGTTAGGTTTTCAGGCCATCAGAAAGAATACGGAAATCAATTTGACAGAGCTGAGCCCAAACAGAAAGGTATTATGCCCCAACACTTGGCATCTGTCCTCAGATTCAGCACCAGCAGTGATACCCGTGAGAGAAAGAGCAGTCAGCAGTAATTGCAGATTTGCTGTGTCACTCTGGCAAAATAATTCAAGTGCCTCCTATCAGATGGTCCAACATTCAGGAGAGAATTTTAAGTTTTAAATAAGCATGTGTTTAAGTGACAGGCAAATAAAATTATTGTCAGTGTGGATAACTTACTATCAGATGATCTAAGTTGCTAACTTGTTTTATGTAGTAATGGCAGATGACATGAGGCAAAGAAGACAAAGCAGGATTTACACATGTAACAATTTGCCAGCAAGATTATAGTATTTTGGATAGTAATCCACTTGCTGCCTTTTTCCTTTCTGTTTATGGATGATCTAAAAGCAAATTCTGTTTTTTTTTTTTTTAAATCCATTCATGATGGTATTGACCTGAAGTTCCTGAAGAGACGAGAAATCTGCCCAGTGACTTTGCTGGGTCCTTGGATTTTATCAGACCATCTAAACCTATTACATAAACACCATATTTCTGAACTGTTTGCTCCAGGGACTCGTTACGAGTCTTCAAAATTTGATCTGAGTTACTTAACTCTGACTGGTCAGATGAATCACATGGTGGTGTTTCCAGTCCTGAATGGAGGCATGTGTAAGAACATCTGGTGCAAATATTCCCTGGTAGAAACCGAAATGTCAGTTTCTGTAAATACTTCTCTGTCTGATTCTGAAATTTGCTCTCCGCTACATTTTTGGCCAGTAAAACTTGATAACTCAAAAGTTCTTAGAAAGCAAAGACAAAGAGATGTGAACGGGGCCAAAGTGACTTTATTGTAAATTTGAATGAATCTAATATCAGTTAAAGCACACATTAAATCTGCAGAAAAATTGCTCTTTTCTAAAGACTTCAGAAGATGCACAGTTCTTTAACTAGTAGTAGAGCAGATGGAAACGTTGGGTTTTTAAGTTAAAAGCAAATCAACTGGGATCATGTCACAGTCATGTGCACAAAACTATAGAATATAGACTTTTAATAGATGGGAAAAAACCCATCGTATTTATGTTTATATGTCTATTTAGTATTTTCTGCTGGACATGTTGTGTTAGTTGAGAGGGCATCTGAATCCCTCCACAAGCATGGGTGAACTAAGCCGGTCTCCTATGCGTGCCTGTAAACATCACTTAAAATCATTATCATTAGGAGTATCAGACAGGAAAGAACTTCTTGGTTATTTCCTGTCTAAACCAAATCCTGCTTTTTTCCCAAGGAATTGATGGATATCAAAATTAATTTTAATTTCCCCCGTTACTTCTTTTAATGATTATAATTCAAACGTTGCTCTAGAACCTTAGTGCTTTTAGAGCCAGAAGTGTGATTTCTATCCTGCTCTACTTGTAAATGATGCATTTATCTTTCTGCCAGCCACTGGACACTGTAGTCTGGAGGGAGTCTCACCAGACCTTCTTAGATCAGCCATCTCATCATCACAAGTACTGTCTCAGAGCCAGGCAACCTGCGGCAGCTCCAGCGGCAGTAGGAAGAGCCACCTGACAGTCACCTTCCCTTGGTTGATCTCTAACCTTGGTTAAGAGGATCCAAATTGCTAAACGTCTTCTTCCAGTGTGACTGCAGAAAGGCTGATGCAGTCGCAGGGTGGGCTTGGCTGGGGGCATTTCACTCTCTGGTTAAGTCAATGGCAAAATCCTTTAATTTCTCTGAACATCCAGCGATAATTCCCTATGGATACTTGACTGTGGGACCCAAAGGTAAAGGGGCTTCTTGTGTCTTTTCAAGTGAGGCGCATTCTTAGTTGCTGCATTTAGCAAGAGTTTTCTCTTCTTTATTCCCCCTTCTTCTAACACATCTCTATGTTGCCTCATTTATTTTTCTTTTTTCACTTTTTCCTTCAACCTATTCTTTTCTTCCTTCCTGACTTTGTCCTACACCTTTCCTTAACGCTACTCCAGATCTTTTTCCTTCTCCCACTGTTATGAATCCTCAAGGGCCACAAGAATTTTCCGTTTTCCTGCCCTAAACTCTTCGTATATCTCTCCCCACCTCGTTACAATAAAATAATTCTTCCATTTCGCTGTCACCTCAATTTAGCTCTCTCACCCTCCACTCCCTCTTTTTTTCCTGGTTTAAAGACCGACCAGCATTTCCTGAATTGGAAAAGCCACAATAATATTTTTTCCATTGAAAATACCACAAGTACAGTATTTCCATTGAACATACCACAAGAACAGTGTTTCCATTGAACATACCACAAGGACGGTGCTTTTGAGGTATCTAAATGCTAAGATGGACTCATAATGTTCATCTTGGACTCATTAAACCAAAGCCCCTTCTCTTCTCAAAAAAAAATTTCCTCAGACAGAGAAAGAATTTTTATTCACAGGTTTCAAAAAAGAAAAAAAAAATACAATAAAAACAAGACCTAGACAGAGCCAGGACAATTTTGCACTTGCTTTGTGAGTAAAATATAAATAGGTTTTAGCAAGTTAAAAAAAAATCCATTAAAAATGCTTAGAGTGGTTGAACAGCTGGAAAAGCAACTTTTTTTGATAACATTTAAAGCTGCTTAGCAGCTGGGGAAAAAATCGCCTGTAAAAACACTTAACATTTACAGCCACTCAGTGGCTGGAAAAGCAACTTGTTATAAAATTGATTTAACATTTCAGTGGCTGGAAAAGACATACACACACACATACGTATAGCTGCAGTGTTTTACATAGCTATTTATGGGTATTTAGACACAGATAACGGTATAAATAGATAAGCTTGGCATTTCTGCTGATGCCATTGTGGCAGAGAATAATTTCCACTCAGAGCATTCACCATTTTATTTTATTTTCTGGGAGTTTAAAACTAAGCCATTTAAATTCCCATCAGTCTGAAGTCTGGCATGCCTGGATGCTCAGCCATCCCACCCAGCCCCCAGGAACGTCTTAAATCATTTTAGTTACAGAGCACTTTATGAAATAATAACTGAGTTCTGTATCTGATCAGCTCAAATGAAAGACTGACTGAGGCAGCAGAGCCCAAACTGTTTTACAGATAATACTTGTAAGGAAGGGTGCTAGATGGGCTTGTCTCCACTGGCTCACCTGATCTAACAGGAGCTCCGAACTGCCTTTCTGTCGCAGCCCTGCTAGCTGACAGAAGCCTTACATCCCCAGAAGTCACAAGAACAATATCTGATTATTAAAAAAGTGATGTGAAAAGCACCGTGTAAGTAGTAATGAAGCGTATTTGTTTCTCTCTGAGATTAGACTTCTTTAAAATGCCATTTTAAAGCATGAGTCACGTAATAAGCCCTAAAGCGGCATCAGGCAGTTGTGCTTTCACACACCCCCCCCCCAAACCCCACGCACAGCTGTGGGTCCCCTGCATCCAGCTGTGCGGTGGCCCGCGATGCAGAGGTGATGTGCAGGCAGGTCCCGTGTTCGGCCCCTGGTCAAAGCCCCTAAAACTGAGACTAAAGCCGTTGCCTAAACGTTGACGCTAACAGGCTTTCCATCAGAGCCTGTAAACCATGAAACACTTTCATGTATGAGACCCTTGATGCATGTGGGCATCCGCTGGAAATAATTGCTACATTAAATTACAGTAATAATGTAATAGATCTGTTTGCAGCACGGGAGCTTAATTCCTTGAACCAGTGATTCCCATTTGCCCTGGCCCTGCTGGTGAAGCGGCAGGGCTCTCTGTCACTCTCCCTCAGACTTCACCTCTGTCTGACATTCCTATTTCATTTTGCCAAGTGTGTCTCTATGACAAAATTAACTGGACGCATCCGTCATGCTTGAGAGATGTCATAAAACCATAGAGGCAGTTATTGCACTGTTACAAGAAATTTCTGCAGTAAAACCTTTTATGATGTGATGCATGTTTTGCTGGCGGGGTGGGGGGGGAGCCCAGGCATACCAAGGACCCCTGTAAAACCCAGTGGTCCAGCCTCGATCCCCAAAGGCCGACCATGAGCTCATCGTGAGCCCCTTCAGAAGAGAACAGTGTCTCCTGGAGCAAATGCAGCTAATTGCATTTTATTTTCAAGTGTCCTGACTGGCTGGACTATGGCTGAGGCTCTGCAACCGATCGCTCCCTACCCGGTAAAGAGGGAAGAGTAAATGTTGCTGTGATTGGGTTTCATTTCCCAAAACCTGATGGTCCAAAACTTCTCCTGAAGTCGGGAGTAGAGCCCAAAGTGCCGCTTAGCTGGGTTTGATGCCAGCTTTTGGAGCTGAGATGAGAAACTGGATGTCTTACCTCTGCCGGTAACTCTGCAGATAATGAGGCAATGTTCCCAAAGTATCTGAGACAGGGATCTTTTAGTGTAACCACTTTGTGGCCAAATAGTTGTGAAAGTGGAAAAATAATAATTACCTATGAATATGTGAAGACGTATATTCCTCAAGGACAGACAGGAATTGTTTAGTGTCGTCCGGGTGAAGGGAGGAGGTGCAAAAAGAAGATTTTAAGAAGAGTTTTCCTGCCAGGGAGAGCTATTAGGCACTGGAATTATTTCCTCAATGAAAGCAGAGGAAGGCAATTCCTTCAGACATTTAATAATAGATTGGGCAAAGAATTAGGAAATATAAAGAAGAAGCCTGTACTGGCAGGTAATTGAGCTAATCAGAACTATTAGGACTTAAACTTTTTTTTTTTTTTAGGATCATTTAAAGTCAGCTGCAATAGATATTTCATTAATTTACAGTCTTTTTCATTGCTGTCCAATACCCAGGAGTAAGGCAGAACAGCTTAATATTAAACAAACACAAAACCGGTAACTGCTGAGAACACTAGGACGATGCAGTGCCAGCGAGGCGAGATTTCATGGGCATGCATAAAATACACAAGCAAGTTCGCAAGCAGGCCACAAAAGCCAATGTGGAAGAGAAGGGGTAGAAGGAGCCAAGGTTTGATCTGGAAAATAAAAAGGGAAAAGCAAGGATGAAGAACCAGGGGATTGGACGAGATGGGATGGGATGGGAGGGGGTCCTGGAGAGGACTCTGTCTTGGCAACAACCATGGAAAATAAAAGTACAGAATAAAAAACTGCTTTAAGAACAGTCCGTGATCAAATACCAGACTGGCTAATTTGTATTTCAGGGGCTAGAGGAGAGGATGCTAGCTGCAGTCTGTGCCTCTGTACCTTGCAACACATTTTGTGTTCCTGGACAAACAGCAAGTACTAAATCATGGGCATCCGGCTCAGACTTGAACTGGGGTGTAAAGGCTGAGCAGCATCAGACTGAGTAACTAAATTTGGGGAAAGGCAGACACTTCAGAGTGCTGTGGTGTCTGGATTATCCAGAGGATGACTAAGCCAGGTACTTTTTTTCTCTCGCTGTTCATCCTGAACAGCATGGTGGGTGCCAGGTTTTATTCTTTCATCCTTTCACCCGGTTCTACATTTTTAAAATAAAATTTAGAACATGCTGCAATTATTCCATATGGGGTTATTGACCAGTTATGTACATTGCTGGGCATGTTACCGTGATGTCCAGGATGCTGAGGTCAGGAGGGGTCATAGCCTGGGGCATCCCACCAGCTCCTTGACTGACTGACAAATGATGCCAAGTGCATCTGTAATACTTACCAGCAGAACCCCATCTCCCTGCTTTCCTGACCTAGGACGTGGTCTCTCCTGCGTCTGGGTGGGAAAAAGTTTGTTCCTAAAACAAAGCTGAAGAGAAAGAATGAAACAGAAAATCCTCAAGCGATGTCCTCACCCATAAATTCCATCAGAGCTGAGTTAATGCAAATGAACTTACTGCCTTTTTAACGACATAACGGCATTTCACATTATCTCAAGGTCCAATTCAGCAATCCATGCGCATTATGAACAATAATTACTCCCAGTTGTAATTCCACGAAGGCCATAAGTGCTTACCAGTATGGGGAAAGGTTGGTGTATTTGTCCCAGAGATGTCAGAGCCTGATTTTTATGTACTTGTTGGCTGTAATGGGTGGAGAGGCACAGTCTAACACACTTGTTCTGGTTTAATAGCCTTTTACTCCACAAGCGCCATCACTTGCTGATGCTATTATCATTAAACCTGAGTAATGATAGCAGAATCTGGTCCTGTACTTTTACAGTTATTCTCTAGCCTGCATAGAGAAATCCTCAGTACAAATCTAACCTTACTTACTTAAAAGCTGCTCAGAAGTCCAGGTTAGTCACTAGATGTTTGCACAGTGACCAGAGCAATTAAGTTTCACCTTGATCGGAGCCTGGGATAATCCCTGAACTACAGCCACCCCGGAGAGCCGCCGTCCCTCTCAGCTCAGGTGGCAGCTGTGAGCAACACGGTGCTCGATGTCCTTCCCTGATCACAGGGTGGATGTCAGAGGCGATGGGGTTAGAGAAGCTTTTGTCCTCTCATCTCTTTGAGGGAAGAGGTATCAAATATGGACGAAAGAGGGGGGCAATATTACGTGAGTTAATGCTTCTTCTTGAAGTATCTGCACAGGTTGCAGTATAATTAGACCCAAGGAAAAAAAGACCGTGAAGGAAAAGAAAGCTGAATCTCTGAATTTGGATCATTGCACTAGGAATAGAGAATACTTACTTTATGGAAAACTCACTAACTTCATGCTGTACTGGACAATTCTACCTTGTTAGAAGGTGATATCACCGTTAGGTTTAAATCATAGCTATATTACAATCCATCAGCAAGTTGACCTAGAAACTTATTTATTTAAGAACATAAGTGGTCTGAGTAAAAGACTTATTTCAGATGCCAAAAACAAAAACAAAAACAAGTACAATGGGTTTTGGATCTAGACAATGGTTGGGAACCGAATTGGCAGCCATCAAGTTAGAATATTTGATCTTCACAGCTTGACGTCAAGAATGGCTTTTAAATCTCCTGGCTGGTAAATATATCTGGCTCATGTGTTGTGTAACATTTGAGGCGCTTATAGATATTGTGGTTACGAAGTTGATCAAACATGCAAGGCATTATTTGTAGGAAAAACATTTACCTTACTGGAGAGGCTTGACACATACAGAAGGCTCAAATGCTTTCCCCTTTGCTTTAATGCATGAAGTAAAATGGAATTTGCTTTGAGAATCCAAAAAAAGGCAGTTCTTCAGATGCATGCTGCTGTGTCTGGTATGGCTTGTGAATGCCTATAGGTAAGTTCAGCACCATTTTCTTTTGTGAGATAAAAGTTTCTCAAAAAAGTTAGAAAACTTTACACTGTAAAGCAAAGCAAAGAGAAAATGATCTGAGATTCGGGAACTAAATGTGAAAATTGTGGTTATAATTTCAGTTCTCTGGTTCCTCTCTCAATGGAAAAATAAAAAAGAGAGGGACAAGATTAGAAAGGTAGGGGAAAAGAGGGAAGGAGAAGAGTAGAAAAGAGAAATAAAACACAGACCTTTTGGACACCTCAGTTGAAAAATGTACTCAAAATTTTCCATTAGAATGTTTGGGGAAAAAAGAAAGGTCCTGTTCAGAGGAGGTGGTTTTGAAGTGAAAAAGTGGAGTCAGAGAGTTTCGTGTAACTAGATCAAATCTTGTGTTCCAGTAGGACACGATGAAGGGGTCTTCCTCTCTAATTGCTTTGCTACCTTTATCTAGGTGATGCTTCACCTAAGTAGGGGAACCAATATTTTAAAATATTTGCTCTTACCTCGTCACAGCAGTGTGAGGCAGAGACTGAAAACTGCATTAGTAATTAAGGGGGATTGCAGTGGATTAAAAGAAATGAGGGAACGGAAAAGGACTAATTCTCATTCTGAAACCTACTGAAGCAAAAAGGAGCAGCATCCGTGGTGTGCATCTTCCCTTCCAGGCAAAGAGGAGCATGGCAGCTCTCAAGCTCCTTCCGTTTCCATCTGCTGCTGTGCTTTGTGTTGTGTGACCCTTCTCCCGTGGCATGTGAGATGACTTCAGGCTTGTCTGGCAATGTGCTAAGATGAGTATAGATAGTGTGACCCAAAATACCACGTAGTACTGAGGAAGCTGAGCCCTTATGTTTGCTAGCTGTCTGGACATAAGTATCCCTTAGAAGACACTCTAATAAGAACCATTCAATTGCCAACAGGAAAATGTTACTTTTGCCCTCCAAACTTTTCAATTTTTCAATTCCTTCTATTCTTCAAGAGAAAAGAGGGGTCTGACTGTACAGCAAGAGGGAGGCTGGCTTGTTTGGGTTCAGCTCAGTGCTGACGCTGCTGTTCTGAATCATAACTGAGATAAAGATTATCTTTCCACTCAGCTTAAAAATACTCAAAAGCCTTTTCCTGGAAATAGTTTATTTTGAAGTGAACCAGTGCAATTTGTGCGTGGCTGCCATTACTCTGGCTACTGCAGATATAAGCTCTTAATAAGCCACTCTCAGAGTATTTTTGCAAGAGTTGTGTGGAGATAGGCAGTCAGGTGCAGGGCGAGATGCTGTCGCTGTCTCTGCTGAAGGATGCTCTGCAGGATGAGTTCAACTGTCTGTAAAACCCAGGGAACGGACACCAAAGGGACACATTAGGAACTCCCAACAGTGGGAAAAGCATCAGCTGGCGCTCACGCTTGTATTAGACATCAGAGAATCCAGCAGGCTAAAAATCCATCGAAAACCAGGCTTCTCAGGAAAAACTTTCATTTCTAACTTTCAAAGTGTTGAATTTATGTGGGAACTGCAGCTTGCTTTATTTTGAAGGTTGGTTTCCAGCAGATTGGATGTGTGAGCCCTACAGACTCAGAAGCAAGAAAGCAAATAAAAAGCACCAATGTGTGATATGTTTTTTACTAAAAACAATAATGTTTTTTAAGCCAATCCCTGGAGTTTTGGGCATTGACTCATGATTTCTGAATGCTTCGGACAGACGGTAACAGACACTATCCAGTAAGGAAGCCAGAATATTACTGCATGAGTGGCACTTGAATTGCAAAAGTCTTGCATACCAAGAGCTATTGCTGAGAAAATTTATGAACAATTTTGAATAACAAATTCAGTTGAAAATCTGACAATTTGTAGACAACCGTCGAACAAAAAAGTTCCAAAAGCCAAGTCCAAAGTCTCAGGATCAGCAAAGGATATGTACAAAATTCTCTTTCATGTTATTATTGGACTGGGCCAGACATCCAGACACACCAAGTTATTCAAGCTCGCTGTCAGCTACACCATAAATTTATATGGAATTTCAGTGCTATCTCAGAGGGGCAATGTTGGCTTAAGGTGTTTCCATTTCAGAACCTTGTCCCATGGCAGATTGGTATTTTTTTGCCCAGTTTTGCCTAGTGTTGAGCTCTCTGAATGACTTAAGCTTCACGAATCTTTATTGGCCACATATTCCTCTCCCAGACCGCTCCAGCTCCACATTACCACAATCCAATGCCTGCCGGTCAGACTTAACACGAGTCTGCTGTCAGTGGATGCTACTGTGCTATTTATAAACCCTTTGCTACATACAGGTATTTATGGCACTGACTAGGGTCAGGAAGAACAAAAAAAAAGAAAAAAGAAAAAAGTTCACTCCATTTTTATTAGTCAAGTTCACAGCCAACCATATGGCCACAAACTGGAAGCCGCCAGCTCAGACAACTTGAACAACATCACTTTCTGAATCCTGCAAAAGCCATTATATTGTATTATATATGTGGAGATATATATATATCTTGAGAGAGGGGTGTCAGATATTTAATAAATGATAACAAGTTCCTCCCTGAGACCCCTGTGTTACTCTTGTACCTGATCCCTAGTAATAACAGAAGGTCCTTCATTTTATGGACACATGTGCCTCCCGAGGAAGTACTGCAGTCCCACTGCCACTTCCCTCCCGTTAGACTCTTACCCAGAAAGACAGGTTTCTTTGCTGAAATAAATCATGTTGATGAAGATACAGACACAGTCCTGAGTGAAACAAGAAGAACATGCAGCTGTGCCTGCAAGTGCTAATGGAGGGGATAGAGTACCCTAAGTCCCCTGCTAATTACACAATATATTTTAGAGATTATTTCATGTAGTCTTTTGCTCTGGGGTATTTTTCCGTGGACAGTTCTTGCAGGCAATTTGAAAAAAAAAGAAAGTTTTCTTCTAGATTGGTAATGACAGATGACTTAGCCACCTGCACAAAAGGCATTGTCCAAAATCAACAGGAGCTCAGATGTTTTGAGCAGAGTAGCTTGTGTCACATGTCACAGCAAGCTACACATCTCCTGAGGGTACCTGTCTTACATCCTCCAGTGGAGCATAGCACGGTGGTGCCCAGCACTGATGAAGCATATCTGTGCATTCAGCTTTGTGGAGGTCCTAGCTCACGTCCCAAAGGGATGATAGCCATATTGGTGTCATTAAAGTAAACTTTGCCTCTTAGCGCATCTCATTAGCTCAGGCATACCAGGATGCCGATGAACATATTGCTACCAGGGATGCACTTGTCGGTCTTGCCCTTGGGTCTCTGCCCTGCTCTCTGCTGAGCACAGAGGCCCGTAGGCAATCCTGCACTCAAGGGCTGGCGTTGATGTTGCCTCTTATTGTGGCTTTCACAAGGTCATTCTCATTCTTTTTGCATCAGTTTCCCTATCTGTAAGATAAAGGTTCCTAATACCTATCTACCTCAGAAGCTTGTCTGTAGGTTTAATTAATAATCCGCAGTCTCTGTGGGAGTAACAAAGAGGCGGAAGGACTGGGGGAGGGAGCAGCTGGGTAACAGTCGTAGGAAACACATGGTCGCAGAGCTGAGCCGCGCGCAGAAATTCCCATCAGGGAACAATGCTGCACCAGCTGGGAGGCGGTGAAGGTGACCTCAGGGCTTCGCCTCTCCATTGCCGTGCGCCCATTGTTCTATTGTGTCCTTTGCAGGGAGTTCAAGGGGATAAACAGCATTTTCCAACCCAGCTTAGTCTCTGGGATGGCTTTCTTCCTTTCTAGCTTTATTTGAGTAAAGAAATCAAGTATCGATGCAGTCCACACCTGCCGGGGAGTGGGTTCAGCGTGTGGTTTTGTAGAGGTACTTACAGAGTCTGTCCCAAAGTGTCCTGCTGTCCTGGGCTGGTGGCTGGAAGGAGACAGTGGTGGGCAAACCCAGGAGTCCAGTGAGATGAAGGATGATGTTCCCAAAGGCTCCCCAGTGACCCCAGCCCCAACACCCACAAACAGCCAAGGCACCTCATATGATCGAGAGTGCAGCATCCTCCTCTGCACCACAGCCATGGCTGAAGGCACCCTCAGAGCCGTGCTGGTGGTGGGAATGAGCCCAGGGCCGGTGAGGAACCAGTGTGGTCCTTCCCTGCTGATGTCCAGAGCGATTCCTCCCTGCCCAGCCCGGTCCCAAGGAAACGGTGATGTTCAGAGGACTGACCAATGCTGCATCACAGGAAGCTGGAAGAAGCAGCCACCACACCAAAGCAGGGCTAACTTCATGTTCTAAATTAGACACAGAAATTAAAATTAAATGAGACACGTGCATTAAGAGCTTCAACTCCTTACGTTCCCTAAACAGCTCAGCAAAGTAGGTGCCTGAAGGGGTAGCTTAAAGAACCTGAATTAAAAGCCCAGCATGAGCAGGTGTAATGCAACTGCCTTAAGAAACCTTGCCGAGACAAAGCACAGCTCAGCTAGCAGTTGCCTTCACTTTTCCCCATTACCCCCATGCTTCCTCAAGAAGTAAAATGACCATTCTTCTCATTTCTAGTCAGGCATGATTAGCACACCTTTCTCCCCGTGAGCTTGTCCCCAGGTCAGCTGTGCTGTTTGGATTCGGTGTTTTCTGCAAGGACGCCCTGAGGTCTCTTCCCAGTCTCTGGCTGTGTTCAATCTCTTCACCTTCACCATACCCAGGACTCTTGGAAACCCTCCCTTTAATATCTCTGTATTGCTGGAGGAAGGAGGTGGCAGATTGGCAAATCTAATATTTTGTAACATAAAACCATATAAATTCCAGCTGTTACCATATGATCAGTCTGCTTTGGCAGAAGGAGATGGGCCATGCTGCCCCAGGCGTGTTTGATTTCAGCGTGAAAGTATGCCATTTTTAAATCAGAAGACACACCTATTGTTATTCAAAGTTCCTCAAATATACTTAAGCTTTTAATCACCTTGCAGTCTGTTATTTTAGTATCTCCTTTTCTGCTGAAGTTTTGGAGCTCTAGAAACTTAAAGCACTGCAGGAACCTGGTGCAGAGGAGTCCTTTGCCACCCACAGTGAGAGCAGCTCGGTCCCTCTCTTGCATGGAGCATCTTACTTGTGATGAGAGGTCTGAACTGTGGCCATAGCACGGGGCATGGCCGGTGACTACAGAGTAACGAAGAGGAGAAGATGCACAGGGAAGAAGTCACCAAGATTCAGTGGCAGCAGAGATTGCAAGGACTTGAACCCCGAGCCATCCTGCAGGACTCAGTGGGCTTATTTTAAATGTGTTATTTATCCCTAGTCCATGTGCTATTTACCCCTAGTCCATAAATATGAATTTTATGGAGACTGCCTCCTTGGCAGTGTGGAACAAGAGGCAATTTGGCAATTGAGNGGGGGGCGGGGGGAGAAAAATATAGATGTGCAAAGGACCTTGTCTCCTAAAAGAAAGGCAACAGAGAGAACTGGGAAACATGAAAGGAAAGCAAGGAGGGAGAGCGGAAGGCGGGAGGCCCAGCAGTGCGGAAGCGAGTGGAAGGAGAAAATGGGAGCTCAGCGGCGTGGCGTTAGTCGAGCCTTTCTAAGCAAAGGTTCTGCCAGCCAAAACAGCGGCAAGTCTGACATTGGTTAGTGATTGTTTATTTATTCATACCACAGGATGTAAACTAATATAGTTAAATTCCCCTGGGAAAATAAAGCTGCCTTTTTTTTTTCTTTGGTACGTTTAAGAATACATTCATCCTTCTTTCCCCTGTTTTATGAAGCTTAAAAGGCTTCAAAGCACCCAGAAAGACTCGCTACTGAATTCCTGCCTCTTCAGGGATGAGAAACAGTTGTCACATGGAAGAGCGAGTGGTTGGGACCTTTGGTATCCAGATGTAAGACATCTTCCTGTGATGCCCCATGGTTCATGTTCAGGAATGACTTTTTGACTCTTAACCACTATATTTAAAGATTTGCTGGGCAGTAGATGTGACTGATATTTATATGAAATTAATCCCCCTGTGCAGGAGGCTGGACGCTCTAAGGTCTAAATATGTTTTTAGTCGGGGTTAATTGGAGAAGGAGTTTTTACTTTCAGCTCAGGTTTTGCTTCCTTGGCTTCAGTTTTTACGTGTTGAAGGTTTCACCTTCCCAAAGCAAAAATAAAATGAAAACAACAAGATCCTAAATTGCTCATTTAGAGTAATCTGAATGGAGCTTTATATAAAATACAAATACTTCAGGAGAAAAAAACAGAACCTGCAGCTGAAAAACAAGGTCTGTGGGGTTGTGGAGGATAACCACCCCGCCATGCCGGGCATTCCTCCGGCGCTGCATTCCCAAGCAAAAGAAAAAGTTAAAAAGACGTTTAATTGACCGAAGTCCTGATTGTCTTTTCAGACACCCTTCTTGATGTGGTTGGAGATTGGAACCCTTTTGGAAAGCAACTTGACATTTCATAGCTTAGATATTTCCTCCATTGCTTTTGACTTTCAGGCCTCAATTATTTCCACCAGGAGAGCGTTTGCCAAGCTGATGAAATTGGAAACAGAGTGGATGTTATAAAATACAGGTAGCTCCGGCCGCTGTGCGTGATGCTGCCTCATGTGTTTTTTCATTTTACTTCTCCCGACTCCTTTTAAAGGCTGCAGCATGGCATGGGCTGCGCTTCGCAGGAGCAGCTCCACTCGCAGAAGGGAGCAAGAGCTCCATCAGCGTGTGCCTGCACATGTGTGTCCAGGTATCGGTTTTAGCTTGGTTTCTAATCTGGAAAATTTCTTATAGTTTTTGCAGGGACAAATTATTCTTCCCGGTTGTGGAGGGAAAGGAGGGAAACCATTCTTGTCCCTCAACAGGTTTTGATGGAAATTATATTCCTGTGCCAAATGATCGCTGAAAACATTTTTAAAGAACATTTATGGGGAAAATGTTGCAATTCTCTGGCTTTTTGTGCCCTGTTTAACTTTTCGTGGGGATGGAAACTGGTAAACTTTCAATTTACTGCAGCTATCCTGTTGTACAGCTTAGAAAAACACCTCTTCCAGGGGCTCTGCTATCGTACCTACATGACACAACTGCACTAATATGTCCAGAGCTGCTGGAGCTCAGTGCATCTGAAAATTTGGCCCACGTAGTGATGCCTAAATGTGGTGGACTGTAAACTGACACTCTCAGGGGGTCTTTACTTCTACCAGTGCTGAGTAAGGCACTGGCTGGGACTGAGCAGCTGAGGAATTGTCTGGGCACAAGGAAAAAAATAGCTGAATCCTCTGTGCTAACCCTCCAAGCAGGAGGTGACGTCAGATCCACTTCTCGGAGCAGCAGCACTTCTCTCTGCTGTCCCCATCCCCTGACCATGCCAAACCGGTCCTGCAAAGTGGCCTTAACCAAATAAAAGATTCGGCTCTGAATATGGTGGGAGTTGATACTCAAAAAGCCAACTGCTTTGAACGATTCCATGGTTCCCACCAGGAGCCCACAGCAGGGGCAGGAGTGGGATGGAGGCATCTGGGGGCAACACTCTTCCCACTGCCACTCGCCTGGGGGTCCGAGAGCTCCAGTTACTGCACAAGGCTGTGCACATGAGCCAAAATTATGTCATCTGGCATAATAAGATGCAGATGCCCTGAAGCAACGGTGATTTGTTTAGACCTGGTGGAGCTGATTACAGGATTGATGGTCCCACAGAGGAGCAATATCTGGCCTCTTTTCTGGGAGACACCAAGCAGAGATATAAGGAGCAGTTTGTCTCTGCCAGCACTTGAAGCCTGAGGACGTTACTGTAGGAAGTAACAGTGGTAAAACATCCTCTGTATCATGTAAACATTTTTTCCCTATTCAGTCTGGTCAAAAATAAAAAAGGGAGCTGAGTAAACATCTCCAAGTTGCCCTTGCTTGTCTTTCACTCCCGAGCTGTGAAGCAGAAAGCTCTGCTCAGGAGCCAGTACATACTGTAACTTCCTTCTGATCCGTGATCCAGCACAAATACAAAACCAAATCATATTTCCACGTAATCAATCCATGTTCTTAGAGAGGAAAAGAGTCCTTAACAGCTGACTAGGAGACCTTGGAGTATAATGGAGCTCTCCAAATGCACAGGTGTTCCAAAATACTTCACCAACAGTGTGTGAGAAAGTATTCACATTGTTCCCAAACCATGGGAAAAACATATCCTGTTCCCATTTCTGAAATGTGCCATTCATAAGGCTGTATATATTCTGTTCGGTGAGGGAACGTGCGTTGTCTCCTTGCAACCATCCCTGCTTCGGGGGCTGGTGATAAACTTTCGCTAGCTTCCGTGCATTGTGCTGCTCTCAAACAAGCTGGAGAGACCGCGCGGGTGTCCTTGTCCTGCTCGGACGGGGAATTAAGACTGTGCCGACTGCAGCAGTGTGCTCTTTCTTTTGGGCTGACTTCTATCAGGAAAAATATTAAAGGCAGAGGCTTTTTTGATGCTGTTGAATTCTTCTCACTGTCCCTTTCCCACATGGATGCTTTGGTGCGTGGTGTTTCCTACAGCGGTCCTGAGCAGCCAGAGAGTTACAGAGTGAATGAATAGCGCTAGATGGTGAGAGAGGGAGATGAGAAAGACCAGAATAAACTCTGATGATAGGAACCTTGGATGTTGTGGTCACATTTAAAGGAACAACATGATAAGGGAAACAGAGAAGTGACTGCAGAGAAGAATGACGGATATTTACTGCTTAATCGTAGTGAACTGCTTTTACATTTTTCACTAATGTGAGAGTGTATCTACAATTTCCACTTGAAAAGTTTTGGAGATACAAGCAGCTTTGTTTTTCATCAAGAAAAGGTTCATGTGACTTTTTGATTAAAAGTACCTTAAAAAATAACAACAACTGAGAAGCAAAATATGTTTTTACTTTCAGAATTTCTGTTAAAAAAATCACTTAATTTTGACATTTCAACCAGGCTATGGTCTCGGCACCTCGTGAACATCTCTCCTTCCTCTGCACAAAGGATATCAAAGATAGTAGCAAAAAGATTCCACGTCTGAGTCATCCCCAAATACCTAGAACCTTTCTGAAACTCTGAGATGTGCTATTCTTAATAAGAATAACATGTTTAGAGCAAAGACAATTGAAGTGGCATTTGAATTTAAATGTGCATGCTACATCAGTCTTGTTTAAAGAAGTTTGTAACTTCAGATCCATTCATCGAGAGCTTCCAGCTCCTGAAGTTTCCCGTACGGGAAGCGAGGATACACTAGAGAGGAAAAAAAACCTGGAGTTTTCACACTTTAGTTCAAGGATTGCTAACGTGGCATCTGAGCATCACTGGACCACCCAGCTGAGCAGATGCGAGCTGTGTTAAGTCTGAGCTCATGCTTTCTGTGGCATTAGCCAGATCACATTAGAGGTTTCCTATCAGCTCGAGGGCAGCGGCAGGAGGCCAGGCAATACCCGTGGCAGTGATGGGGACAGATCCGGCACAGAACCGACGGAGGAGAGCGAGCACCGGGTGGCCGGTGCGGCATGTCATGCGTTTTGATGTACTGCTGCGAGTTCTCACAGCAGATTTATCGTAACCCGAGCCCCAGGTGAAGCCATCAGAAAGTGGCTCTCCCTTCCTGGATGAGGAAAGGCATCTCCCAACACTTAGCGGCCAGTCTGGCCCGACCCGAATTTAATCATTCAGATATTGAAGCCACAATGAGTTCCAGCCTAGGCAGAGTTCATCGGAGGTTCAGGACGCTCAAGTCATGAATTAATTCCCACCAACAGCAGAACTTCCTTAATTTTACAGAGATTGGAAAAATATTGTAGTAAATAAAACCTGGGTATGAATAAGAGTTCTTTTTGTAGACTGGTGGGTGTGTTCAGCTGCTGGAGTGGTTAGTGGCATTACTTACAGCTGATTAAAGCTATGTTTTTATATTACAGTAGTGTTTTCCAGACACTGTATTTTGCATTCCAAAACAGCAATTATTTTACTATTGATCATTCATTTCCAGTGATCTAATTGGAAATGTATAATGATACAGCAGCCTGTATTTTCAAACTGAAATCACCAGTTTTGGTTGTCAGTTTGCAGACAACCATTGTAAAAGTCTGCAGAGGAGCCAGCTGTTTCCCGGGGCCGATCACCCGCCCTTGAGGTGACCATGGTAATCACCATCATAGGGGTTTCTTAAAATCCAGCCTGTTGGGACACTTAAAGATGCTCTGGAGCACATGGCAGGAGGCGGGCCCTCCTTTGGCTTTAGCCCCCGAATGACCCTGATGCTTGGCTTAGGAAAAGGTTTTTTTATTGCAAGGACAATTGTTGCAAACACTGGGGACAACAGCAAGCAGAGGGATGAGTGCCCCCAGAGCAGAGCTCAAGCCCCACGGCTTTGCAGACCCAAAAGCATCCAACACCAGCTTACCCTGTAGGTAATTCCCCCCTGGGGAAGGCACCGTGACTCACACTTCCACCCGCTCAAGTCGGTAGCAGGAGAGCTGGTGTTTATCGGCTTCCCTTCCCGGAGGGAGCAGCGGTGCGGCAGGCGGGGGGGGGAACAGGACCAAAATCCACCCCCCCTGCACCGCCAACGCAAACAGGGAAGCGCTTTGTCCCCACGGCCCTGCTCTCGGCTGCGAAGCTGGCGTAGGGATTGCACAACGAGGCTTTTAAAAATAAAGAGTCTTTTAAAATGCTTTTTTTCTTTTTTTTTTTTTTTTACATTATGAGAGGCTAAGTGAAAGCAGCAATTTTTTTGTTTTATTTTGTTTTAAACCAATGAAAGTTAATGTTTATAGCAGTCTAGGAGCTGGAAACCCAACTTAAGAAACACTTAATGTTTAGATCTACTTAGTGGTTGGAAAAAACAACTTTTTAAATGCTCCAGCAAGTGGAAACAGCCACCCCTTGTAAACAAACCTTTAGCATTAAGATATTTCTTAGCAGCGGAAAACCTTAACTGCATGGAGACATATTTCTGAGACATTTCGAAGTGATCATAGGCTGCCGGCATAACCACGTTCTGTCAGCAGAGACGTCAATGATCAATGGAGATGAAAGAAGAAAGAGTTTCCATACAGGATGCTTGCTGAATGTTTGTTTCACAATAATTTACTGTATTACACACATAATTCATATCCATATCGGGATCCAGTTCAATGCCATGTTACTCTAGTTTCATGTTTTAGGGTCAGTGAAGTTAAACCAACAAAAACAGCAAGGAGTCGGGCACCAGAATAAAAAATATTGGTTGTTTTCTGCAAGTACAGTAAAATTTCCCAGCCGTAAGATAAGCCTGCCAGATATTTTAGTGGTGACCTTGAAAAAATAATACGACAACCTGCTCAGTCGGTGTTTCGCCTCCAAAACCTCATTTCAACCCTGGTCATGTGCTTTGTAGCTGCTTGCCCTGACCGTGGGTTGAAGTGTCCCTGAGGTGAGCTATGTATGGGAATTTTTTTTTCCCAAAGAAACAGTGGAAGTCCCATCATGAGACAATTAAATGCATCCGACTTGCTGTTGGCAGGGAAGTGGCAGGGATGAACTCATAGGTCTTTTCCATCCTTTGTGCTTTAAATCTACCTCCTGGTTGGGTCAGTGCACGTACCCGCTGCTGCTGTTCGCTGCTGAGCCACGCTGGATGGGGCCGCTTTCCTCGGGGCATCCACCAGCGCATCAGTCGTGCCCTGCTGGGATGTATGACGGCACTGGGGGCTGCCGTCCCACTGTGCCCCCGAGCCACCGCCCCGCCGAGCATATTCAGTGCCAGCCCAGGACATTTTGTGTCCCCTTCTCCCACCGCGGAGGGCAAAGTGGCCGAGGACTGGGAAAACACACCAGTGAGGTGGGAATCTGCATATTGCCCCAGCTCACGAACAGGCAGGCTGCTGGGGCGAGATGCCCATGTACCCCTCACCCAAATTCGGGTACCCCTGTGCCGCCTGGCCCCGGTTTGCAGGGAGCTGCCGCCTGGCACTCGTTGAGGCTGGGAGCAAAAGCCGACGTCCGACACGCTCCTCCTGCTGGGTCATTTCCTTCGAAACAATTGGGAGCTTTGATCCCGTTATGTGAGCGAAAACCTGCCGCTGTTCTCACTGTGCACCCTCGGCGGGGCTAAAAAAAACCCCGCGCGGCAACCAACAATGCGCGCGGCAGAGCCGCGCTGCCGCTGACTAAGCCTCTGTCCTGAGGTTAGGTAATTTCCTCGCATAAATCTCTTTTCAAGAAGGATTTTAAGCAGACTTTAACTAGTACCAGACTTCTCTCCTCTGGATTTGATCCTGAGGAAATACCTGATAATAAACAAATACCTTGCTGGGATCCTCAGCCTTGCCAGAAATGACAGTTGATTTAAAAATCACTTTTTTTTCCCCTTCTGTTTTCTCGCTTTACCCTTTTTTAGGTTAAAAAAACGCAAATGAAACTGTAACCATACAGGGCTAAGAAGGTGTTGCAGAACAAACAAGCCCCAGCAAAGTTAGCATCTGCAGAGGGATAGCATTCCACTGCTGCATGTCCGCGCTTCCAGAACACCGAAGCCGCTGCTATATTCTCTACCTAATTTAAGATTTCAGTTTGGATTTGGACCAGCATTCATACATCTCCAGTTGTCTTACTAAGGACAGTAAGACTCATCAAGCTTCAGCATCACAGTGCTGCGTCCCGTGGGAAGCTCGGGTACCTAAAAAGTGCAGTGCAAGTACAGGGCTATGCACGATGTTTACCCTTGGCCTCTTCAGCCTGATTTTCTAAGAAAATACAGCTGAAAATCAAATTCAAGGGATGTAAAGGACTTTTACATATGTATGAGCTGGGCAGAGTCCTCCATGCGCGATTACAGTTCGTCTCCCTAAATTGCCCCAGCAGTTTCCCATGGAAAAAGCCAAATTTCCTGCTCCGAAGCGCTGTCCCAGCTCGCTCCCATGCTGGCCCTGTTTCAGCGATGGGTTGACTTGTTACTAACACTGTTGTTTGTGTTGCTGTTACGGTTCGTAAATTCTCAGAATATGAGACTAAATAAACTTAGGATTATTACCATAATGGCCCAATTTAAGGAAAATCTGTTTATATTTGGCGACCGGCAGGGAACAACTGAGAAGAGGAAAAATACAACGTGCAGTGGATGTGCCCCACATTGCAGTCCTTCTCCGTCTCCTTACAGTTAACATCCCTCAAGCAGGCAAGGAGGGGCATTGCCATAGCTAAGCGTCAGTTATCCACCTGGCTGCGTAGGGGTGGGATTTTCAAATCCCGAAGGGCTTTTCCTGGCTAGAAGCAGCTTTCAGCAAAGCTGTTAAAGCCCACCAGCATGGCTACGCCTGTTTCTGTACGGTATAAGAAGATTAATGTCTTCTGGTTGCTGCAATCTTTTGGGGACTTTTTAGGTCCCTTTGGTCTGGTGATATAGGGTAGTGTCATTTTTGTTTCCATAGCCGAGGTATTTTCTCAGGAGAGAGGGACACATGTAGAGTTGCCAAGGTTCATGACCAGGCACCCACTTGGGAAAGCAGAGTCTTACAAAACAGCCTCTGTTGGGGATTAGCCAAATGGCTCCGCTGGGCTCATGAACTTGTTCTGGGGTACCTGAAATGTGTCATCTGCAATCGTGTCGATCAGCAAGATACAACTTACATCACCTCCCAGTAACTCAGCCTTCACATGCAGATCAGAAAAATGCCTAAATCTGTGATTTAATTGAGTCAAATTTTTAGTCTGACTTCCTGTGCTTAACCCTTGGATCACTTCTGGTGTTTCATGTCGCGGGCATGTCTGTGTTGATGTCTAAGAGATAAAGTTACATCAAACAAATGATTTATTATTCTCTGTAAGGGATTAACAGAGGTGTTTCAAACCCTGTGGTTGTATCTGCTTTGAGGATTAAGGGGATTTTGGAACAGTGATATCACTGGGCTTCAATGCAATTTATATGGTGGTAAAAATACATGAAGCTGCAAGGAAGATGTCAGTGTGATGGTTGTGACGAGTGGAGGCGTTGGGTCCATCTGGATCGTGTCTAGAAGTGATCCCCCATGCACACGTCCACAGCCCCAAAGTCACTAACAAGGATGAGAAACTGGACCCCATTTTGATTTAGGTCATGTTCTCTTTATACATATCTATGCCAGTGCCTTCAAATTCAATGTAGTTTGAAAGTTGTTGGCACTCGATGTAAGTGGTAATTCTTCCTTTGCAGGTAAACTTTATTATGTTACCTTCATAGATCAAGCCATTATCATTTGACTTGCCTCTGTTAGAAAAGAAAAAAAAAAAAAAAACCAAGAGTTTTTTATAACAATTTAACTTCCAGCAGTATTTATGTATTTAAGAGGTTTTTCCTGACAGCACATAAAATTAAAAGAAAGATCATTTAGAAAAAAAAGGATCAGTAATGTAAGCCCTCATTTGGGATTGTGCCTCAAATTATATCTATTTGATTCTGACTTTCTGCCCAGGTTCCAGTGGAAAGGGCTCTTTTTTTTTTTTTTTCCATTTAAAAAGCAAATTTCTTTCTTTGAAGGCAACCAAACTAGCAGTGTTTTTTTTTTCTCTTTCCCTAATTTTATCTAACTATGTCCACCATCTTTGTTACTTCTATTTCTCTCCTAATCTAGTTTTCTATTTTCTTTCAATAATCAGTTAATATAGATGTAAAGCAGCTGGTGGAGCTTTTGGAGATGAAAGAGTAGCTGTGCATCAGCTGTACTTTCAGAGGAGTATTCTTCTGCCTTAAGTGATGTTTAGCTATTCTTCTGACATGCTGGAAAATGTTGTTAAAGCCAAAGGAGCTGCAGAAAGTGCAGTGCAAGCTGCACAGTGAAACCATCATGGGAAATAGGACAGACCCACTGGAAGCAACGCTGGTGAATGGCTTCAAAGAGGGAGCAGAGATGCTGTGGTTGGGACAAAGCTGTGCTTGGTGATATTTTAAGTTGATCATGGCAGATTCCAGCAGTTTTCTTTTCCCCCTTCTTTGTGCACCGAAGCTCTGGGCTCAAACACATCATTTTAGGACTTGTTAGCCAGTATGGCCGTATCTTTCCTTCTCCTGAGTTAATAATGGGCTCAAAATGAAGCTTGTGCTTTTGAGCTTTACCGCTTAGATCTAAGCACGACTGTCAACAACTGTTTTGCTCTATGAGGTCCAAGCAAACACATGGGTTTAAAAGACAACCATTTACCTTCCTTCTTTAATGCTTAAAAAAAAAAGGGCCCTATTTAGACTGCTTACTGTGGGTGTCTCACATAATCATTAAAAGCAGTTTCGAAGGCCAAGAAAGAGCTAAGTAATTGTTGCAGGGTTGCCAGATCTTGTCTGTACTGAGTGAGAGGAAAGGAGTGCTCGGGGTATCTGCGCTGGGTGATCTGAACAGAGCTCAGAGGTGCTGCGAGGAAAAGCTCCGCCACACCCTTTCATCCCATCCAAGAAAAATATTAAAGAAGGAAGAAATGAATCTCTTTGCTATTGCTTTTCATTGTGTCTTTTTGAAGATGTGATATACTAAGATTTCCTGTAATTACGTATAATAGCTAGAGGGGGAAGAAGGGGGAAGACAGCAAATGAAAGTCAGAAAAATTAATTCATTTAAATCTGTCACTAAGACTTTTACGAGCCAACCTGTAAATAACTCCACAGTTAAAGTAACTTTGTTTGCATAACTCAGCTCAAACCCCACAAAGTTGAGGGACCCAGTGTTTTTCCCCTTGCTTCTTGCACATGAAGTGCTATTTGAGACACTAATAGTCTGTAAATCTGACTCTGTGGCACAGCACCAGATTTGAGTGGATGAAACAAGCACCCTGTGCCAGCATACATGCCTAAAATTAGCACCAAAGATATTGGATTCTCAAGTGCTTTATTCCTTTTTTCCTCTCACAACAGGACTGGATTTTTGGCATGCTGCTGAGGACCAGTTAATATTAGCCTGTGGTTACTGTGCCATTAAAACAAACCAGAGTCGAGCACCTTTCGTTCATGAGATGAATAATAACAGTGCTCCCCCTCCCTCCCCAGCACACACCACCTCGAATTAGCCTAGTGGGATAACCGGACGATGTTGTTCAGGAGCCAGTGGACTTCGAGCTTTGCAATAATCATCTGCAGATGGCAGGAGAATGTGAGCCTGAGAAAGGTAAAGTGGCTGAGTGGCATCCATCCAGAAGTCATCACGGGCTGCGGGACCCCGTTAATAACGTGTAGCATTAGAGGTGACTGTGCCGTCATGGATGGGCTTAGAAGTCTTCATGAACCACGTCCCACCAGTGTCTCTCCTGGCTCTACCTTTCCCTCCCTGTGTGGAAGCAATGATGGTGCAGGCTGTCGGTGCTGTCTTCACCAGCCATTGGTGGGACATGGGTGGCGGGAGCTCAGCAGGAGCAAATATCGGTGCCCGATATCTGCATTAGGCAGTGCAGTGGGTCTCATTCCCCTGCCACCGCTCTGTGGTCCATGCAGAGAGGTGGGTATCTCCAGAGGCTATTGCCACCCATCCCGACGTAGCTGTCTGAGGTTGGATGGGTCCTCTGAAAGTGCACCTCTTTGCTCTCTGTGTATGTCAGGGAGCCAAGAGTGGACTTGACCCCATGCTTGCATCCCAGCTACAGCCAGGATCCCAGCCGGTAGGCGAGCACGGGAGCCAGAGCTCCTCGAGCAGCAGAGCCTGTCCTGTCCCATCAAGGAGGTTGGAGAGCTGCAGGGTCTGGGTCCTACAGGGCTCTCCAGCACACGCTGAGCTTCATGCAGGTAGTGCTTGATGCCTTCAAAGGGTGGCAATACCATGCTGACAGCGAGCAGCGACTGATGGGGCATCCGTTAGAGCATGGGGAGCTCTGAGTAAAGAGGTAACTTTTGGGTCAAGGAAAATGTGATCCAGAGAACAGAATAAATGGAAGAATAGAGGCAAAGTGCCACTGATTTTTCATAACCCAATCTGAAGGGCTCCAGCATCAAATTCTGTTTCATGCCAGGATTTCAAAAAGTCATTGCAGGCAGCACAGGTATTGGAGGAACACCCAGAGCCAATTTTCTCTTGTACTTAGCCCATGGAAAATACTACTAATGCCTCATGCCCTGGGAGACTGAACTGACCCCAACTGGCCCAGCTTGTCTGGAGGCGTTTCTGCAAGCCTGACCTATTAAATATTCTTTTTTTTGTTATTTCACAACAAATACTTCCCTCTCTCCTTTTCTAATGAGACATTTGGCTGGCCAGCACGTAGGGAACGGAGAAATTCCATGACATCATTTGCAGGTGGGCCAGGCAGAGGTATCTTTACTGTCAGTTTTTCATTTTATTAGATATTACCAGAAAAAAATAACTTTTAAAAAATTACAATCTGACTGAACTCTAGCCCAACAGCAGCAAAATTTCACATAGCTATCTACTCCAGTAGATTAGCAGCCTTTAGAAGAAGCCAAAGGACCTGTTTTCTTTAGCGAACATTTTAAAAATCTCTAAATCTCTTGGATTTTTTCAATCCCAGAATAACTTCTGAAGTACAGGGATGCTTTTCTTTTTTAATCTTGTCAACAATTCCAAGTACAGATTTGTTCTGGAGAAATCTGAGAGTCTGCCTTAGGTTCAGATAAGTGTGGGAGAGTTGGCATCTTTGTCCTGCTAAATTAATCCTCCAACATCAACTCAACCATGGAGACCCCATAAATTTCAATAGGACTGATGAGAAACCTACGCCTTCATAGGAGGAGGCATTCTGACTCTGACATTTCCACTTCGGGTCAGACATAGTGATGTTGCAACACAAGAATAGTCTTAAAATTTTCCATCATTTAAGAATTGTGTCAGCTNCATTGCAAGATGATTTCTGCTGATAATGCGCTGACAAATTGTTCTTCATATGAAATCTGCTGCTGCGAGTTTGGCTTTCAATGGAAAAAAGTCACCATATGCCTAAATGTATGAACAGGTTCCTGAGTCTCATACTGGCTCTCTGCAGGGGTAAAGGTTGATCAATATTTTAGAAAATCTAAAGTCCATTTCAGCTTAGATGTAGTGTGTTTGGAATGGCAAGTTCCTGAGTTAATGCAGGGTGAGGGTGCAGGCTAGAAAGCTGCAAGTGAGATTCAACTTGTTATTAGAGGGCTGAAAATATATGGAGGGAAAATCTATCATCTTCATTTTCCACATGATTTCAAAGAAAAAATGAACCACTTTGAGTTAAAGCTCTGAAAAAAAGATCACTTCTAATTCCATAAGTTATGGGTCTATAAATCAGTCAATATAGAGCTGGCCACAAGGCAAATATATCTTGTAGCACCAATAACTGCAAGGGAGATTCTCTTATTCAAGAGTTGTTCATAATTCACTATAATTGGTGGGAAAGTGAGGGTTGAGACAATTTAATTCATTCACAATTGGCAATGTTATTATTTCAGAACAAAAATATTGAGTTATATGAAAACCATCTGGTGTCAACAGAAACAATCACTATGGTCAAGTAACAGCTTGGTACAAGTGGATGTTGTTTTGAAAGTCCCAGGACTGAAAGGTTGGGTGGTTCCAGCCGAGGCACAAAAGCTTCCCTTTAAATAAGAATGGTGTCATCCAAACATGAAGAGTCTTGCTCACCTGCTGTTAAGATGTCTTTACCCTTTTTTTGTGTTTTCATAGAATTTTGAGAACTTGGCCGTTTGCAATTAGTGTGGTGTAGGTGACCAGGAGACTGGCAATCACAGGGCTGTGCAAAGGGACTCCTGAAACTCCCGGATTAAAAAAAAATCCTCCTGATTTGAGTCGCTTTAGATGGACGAAGACTATTAGAAAAGGACTTTCAGCAGGGCTGAGAGGAGGGTGGCACCTTGTTAACCACCATGATAAGCAAACCCCAGGGTCTGTGCAGCCTCAAGCATTCAGTAAAGAAAAACGCCGGAGCTTTTTTTCTCGAAGGTTGCTGTAGATGACCGTGTGAAGTTGCCTGGGAGTGGCTGCAACTCTGCTGAGGAGATCAGTTTTAAAAAAGCCCGTGTAGGCTTCTGGGCTTTTACACTCACCTGAGTCTTCACAAAGGTTCAGATCAAACCTCTGCAAAAGTCAAACCTTTCCCCGAGCATCTACCATGCCTTGGAGGGGAGGGGGGCTTCTGTTTAGTTGTTGACACTTTGTGTTTTAATCTCCAGCCAGAACAGGAACCAAAGGGGAAAAAAAATAATCCTTGCACATGGGTTTTTGTGGCAGCAGCTCAAGCAGGTGCCTGCAGGAGCCCGTCCCCACGAGACCGCAGGGTCTGGGTTTTGCAGACTCAGGCAACTGGGAGCGCTCAGATGCCCTTGCAGAGAAGTATGTGAACGTGGGAGTGTTTGTGTGAACTCAAACCCTCCTCCAGAGCCTTTTGAGGCCTGTCTGTCAGCAAAGCTGACATCAAATGTGTATCCCCACATCAAAGCCCTGTCGAGGCTGCTGACTTCCTACTAAGGAAAACAAGGGAAAAGAGATTTTTGGTGTGTGTTGTTTATTTCAACGTGGTTTTAGTATTTGATTGATTTCTTTTTTTTTCTAGAAGCAAGCCTGAGGGGGATGGTTTGTTTTATCAGGAAATGAGACTAAATTTACTCGAGCAAGCTCAGGCGGTACAGGCAGGTGCTGTCTCAATGCTCTTGCATTTTGGCTGCGGGTACCACAGTGCCCCAGCGCAAGGTCTGAGGCTGCTGATGGAGCTGGGGCAAAGCTGCTGCTCTGGGGAAATGTTCTGCTCAACCATGCAGGGGTGGAGGGACTTGTAAAGGGGCTATTGGTGCTAGAAACTGAGTACTTGTAGACAAAATGAGGCAAAGTTTCCCCAAACTGAAATGCCCAGAGCCAAAGCCCACATTTTTAAAATTGCAGTCACTACACCTGCCTTTCTGGAGAAATCTGGCAGACCTGTTTGCCCTGTGTATTTGAAACTTTTAGTGAATAGCTCACAGGCTACCTAGAGACCTCCATGCCTTTAGGACTCTTGGCTCATGGATGGTTTACAAATCATTTCTGATTCCTGTAGACATTAGCAGTCATTAGTTCCAACATCGTCAGCTTCAGCGATCTGCAAAACGTGGTCACCCTATAGATTATAGGCTGAAAACTGAAATGCCATCCCTTACTGAGTATCAGGAGGAAACCCACAAATGCTAGCTGTATCCCGGTTTTATTTTCCTTCAGGCTCAGGCGTGCAGCTTTTCCGTGTCTCTGCGTAGAGCTGCCCCATCCCTACTGACTGCTCCTAACGATATCACACGCAGCTTATAACCGCGAGTCCTCCACCACTTGTCACTCAGCTGCTGCCGAGATTCACTAATGCGGGTAAACACAAAGCCTCGAATTAGTCATAGAAAGTGAAACAGCCTTTCAGAAGAATTAAATTTGGTGTGAAGGAGTGAATCACAGCAGAGATAATATCCAGAGCAATTTTAGCTGAAAGAGCATGAATTACTGGCTGTGAGCACAGCCCGAAAGAGAGAACATTTGCTGTACATCGCAGGGATATGTAAGAAATACTTCCCCTGTGCACTTCAGGTCCGTGCTTTGTATTTGCTGAGATATTTACACAGAGCAAAATGAGTGCAAAGGCAGCGGCCACTGTTAGGGACCGGATTGAAGCTGAACTTGCCTCAACTTGAGGAATCTCAGGCAGAAGGGAGGTGTGGTGGCGTCAGGAGTCCAAAACAGCATGCAGAAAAACAGTGAAGCTTCATTGTCCCCTCTGAAGATCCCACTTCTTCATGTGTCTAAAGACACTTTACAAGGGTTTCATTCACAGGGGACATTAGCCCTGGGATGTAGCAATTCTCGTGACTTACATATTTGTTCTTTTCTTATAAGGACTTCGGAAAATGGCTCTTCAATCATTAGTGAAAAAGTTGTAGGGATTTTTTGTGTGTGTACATCCATCAACCCCTGACACTGGCATCAGTTATTAAATCTGCAGGAGCATGAACTTTTGGAATCGAATGCTGCATGAAATACAAAAAGTGCCAACTCTGCCCCAGGTTGGTTTTTTTTTTTTCCCCATGTACTACAGTGCTAAGGACCTTAGAAGAAGAGCTTGACTTCTTCCAGGTTTGGATAGGGGCTTTCCTGAAAGACTCACAAGAAAGATGGAAAAAAAGAGAAAAAGTCAGAATGAGCTAGGGGATGAGAGAGTTAAGGAACCTGCAGCTTGAACTGCTCTCGAGGGAGACAGGAAAGCCGTAGAGATTTGGCACTAAGTGCAGATCCCAAAAATTAGATCATAGCACATAATTATCCACCAAACTGGTCCTGGTGCCAAAATCTTAATATCTGGGATTGTTATAATTTGAAGTCATGTAGGAAATCCAGAGTTCCAATCAATTGCATTCCCATGCCCAGCCGCTCCATGTCATTGCCCGTTCCACAATAAAACCTACCTGGCATTGTGTACGGAATGAGTAACGATTCCTGTGCCGAAAGGGAAGAGGGAGAAACACCGAGAACTCTCTCAGCCGCTGAAGTCAGCGAGAGCCGGCGGTGCTGGCAGGGGCTCAGCGCCCGTGAGTCAGCCCCTTGGCTCCTTCGTGAGCAGTCATCCTGCCGCTGCCACCCCACGTCTTCCCACAGCCACGCAGGGAGCTGCCCGCCTGCTCGGCAGATGCAGCTAAACTGTTCAAAAAAAGCATCCGTGGGTTCCAGCTACACTCGCCTGAGTTTAGTCAAAGCTGAATGCTCAGAAGAGACACGATGGCTGGTCTTGTGGAAGGTCCCACGTTGGGGCTGCAAGATCAAGTCGTGGTCTGACGACCATCTCTGATGACCTTGAACAAACCGCTGTTCTCAACTCTATCTCAAAAGCTACAGAACTACCTAGTGCCTGCTCCTTTTGGGTCCTGGTTTCCATGGAGGGGGTTATATGAATGCAAACATGGAGGTTTGAGCCTGCCTGATGGGCTAACACTGGCTCTCCTTCCCGATGGGGTTGCTGGAAGGTGCTCAAGTGGTGCGGGGCTTTGCCACAATGAGCCATGTAGAGGTCTGTTTCCCCCTCAAGTCCAGGCTTTGCCTGTCGCTCACCCCAATACACAGAGCTAGCACAGCTTTCCACCCTCAGGGTCTGGACCTGCAGCATCCCACGGGATCATGCTCCCGTTTTCCGCACAGTAGGTTCAGATAAATGCAGCATAAACCCTCTTCATTCAATCCCACTCTCCTGCTCTGAGTTTGGCGCTTGGGCATTGCCAGCATGTGATCCCATCCCATCTCACACGTGCTGTCCCACTGTGCTGGTCCACAGCTGTCCCCAGATGGAGTCCTGCCCTGTCCTCTCCCGCTACCCCAGTTTGGTGCTTGAGCCCATCCAATGGAGTGTTGTTGGTGTGGGAAGTTTGCAGAAAAGAGCAACGCGTGTCCAAATCTTCTAGAAATCTTATAAGTCTGGTTGCATCTTTGCTTCAGGAGTGCACCCAGCTCATCTAAAATCCCACCCGTTTTGCAGGGCTGGATTAAATGCATTTGTTCCTAAAAAAGATCATTGCACAAAATCCCTCAAGCTCTCAAGAATCCAACCAGCAGAGGGCATGAGCAGTCACTGCCATGCACCACAATGCCCAGGGCCAAAAAAGCTTTTTGGGGGCAAAAAAACATGTGCAGGATGGTGTCCATCACCCCCATGGTGGTACCAGCAGCAAGTGCTGGCTCATTCAAGCGTTAAGTGCCATGCTTTCCTCCGTGCACTTGCAAGGCCTGGGATGTAACCACCACAAAAAAATATGCTGAACAACTCTGAAGTGTGATAGCACAAAAGCAAGTTTTATATGGCACTGAGCTGGAGGTTAAAAATATTCTGCCAGCAGAGATGCTGATGTCAATGCAGCGACCTGAGAGTTCACCTGCTACTAGGGACAAGGGGCTCTGCTAGGGACAAGCAACCAAAACCTCAGATGCCTCTGGTAAGAAAAAACACAGCAGTGCAGTGGCAGCTGCACGTGTGGTGATTAAGGGCAGGACATCCCTTGGGATTTAGGATTCCTTTTTTTTAACTTCCTGTTTATAGGTTGACTGTATTTCCCCAGCGTTTGAACTTCTTCGTCATGCCGTTTCTCCCCTGCTCCTGACACTAAGTGAGAATTAATAAGCTTCCTCTGAGCAAATATCTTTATTTAAACAAGATGCTGCCTTGTCCTGCAGCCAGAAACCCACCAGTAAATGCCATTTTGCGGAAGGCAGGACGTGGGCAAAGACCCTTCCCAGCAGCACTGCCGAAGGCTGGGGTGCTCTCCCAGTGCACCGGTGCAAAGCCGCTGTGCTGAACAAGTATTTGGAGGGTTGATCTTCTTTTCTGCAAGTGAGCAAGAGCAGGAGGCTGAGCATGACTGAGAATCTGGCTTCAATTTCTGGTACTGCACACTCAACCTCAGACCTGCCGAATTTTTCCAAAAACCTGGCCTGCCCTGTTTGCCCCCCCCCCAACCCCCAAACTGCTGTTGTGAGCAGTGGAGCAAGGAGGTGGCAGCTGTGTTTTTCGCTTTTCCTGCAGTTAATTACACTGCAGCGATCTCCAAACAAGACATTTTTCGATCAGACCCAAAATGTTTATTTTGCTGGTCAAAAAATGAATCTGCTGCCTGTGGTATGCATGGCATCTCACATATTTCTTTCTCTACTCACTGTCAAGTGACTTGATATTCCAACAGATACTGCCACAAAAGCGGGAAGTCAGATGCCTTGCAAGCTAATTAATCAATCAGTTTACTATATTAGCAACCTTAAAGGAATTCTGTTACAGACCCAATGCTTAAATCTGCTGCGACATCTGCAGCCAATCATGCTTACATTACCCCATTAACAAATTACATATGTGCTAAGCAAGATAGCCTGTGGTTCGAGTGTGCAGAGAGCTCCTCACAGTTTCTTGAAGTACCACAGTCATTTGTATAAGCAGAGCACAAAAGAGCAAGGACTTCTTCAGTGGAAAATATTTATTCCGTGCTTGTTGCACATGCCACTTGGACTCCAAGTAGTTTGAAGAAGGCCAGATTAACTCAGGAGTTTGGAGAGACTTAGCAGCACTGCGATGGAGTGGTAAAAGAAGTTTGAATAGATATAGCCTTTAAAAAAATTTTTTTTATAAGGGCTGGCAGGTTTGCACATCACAGACTGGAGGACTGGTTTGGGTGCTGTGCTGCTCCCTCCTGAAAGGTAAGCAATTTGCAGGCAGTTAGAGCAATTTAGGGCAGTTTGGGAGCAAGGAGAGGCTTGCATCGCTCGGCTCTGTGTGGTTGGAGTATTGTCCCATCCCACACAGCAAGCCACCAGCCTTTGGCAGCATCACCAGGAGATGTTTCTCCCAAGGAGAGCTTTCTGCTGAGTATGCGTGAAAGAACCCCTTTTTAGGGTGCATTTTGGTTAAAGCCCAGCACTGACACAGCACTTGGGGTCCTGGTGTCTGGGTGATCTCTAGCAGCCACGCTGCTTGCATTGCTTTAAAGCCACGCTGCGTCCTGCTTGCACAGTCACAAGTAGCGTGTCCCTGCAGCCCACCGATGACCCTTCCCAGTGTCACAGGCTGGGATGTGGCCCTGCTATTGCAACCAACAATATCCTACAGATGTACAGAGCCTTGGAGCAAGGAGGTAACTTCGTAGCTGCTGTTACAAAGCCTAGGATCTAAATGCTTTCCTCTCAAAAAGCCTCTCTGCTATGTACCACGCAAATGAACGTGCACTTTATTTTCCTTCATTCATTTCCAAGAACTGCTTCTGTTGAACGGCCAGCTGAGTGGTGCTTCAGCTTATTTTTACTGAGTGGCTTCAAACCCCAGAGTGGCCCGAGCCTGTTTTGTAGTTGTCCTTCCTCAATACTTAGAGCACCGTCAGGGCAGCAGATGTTTTGCAAACATCTTTAAAGACAGATCCGGTGCCACAGAAGAGTTTGAAAGCTGCAGAGGACAGTCAGGGCTCACAGAACATCATGTACCATTGTACTGGGCATGAGTCTCCCGCTTTTATCTTTTGCTAGGGTTCATCTTTAAACCTATTGTTTCCCCTGATACAAGTTGTTTATGACTTTTACTGTTGAATGGGAAAGTGAGTTGCCAGCATCAGTGGGAGATGAGCAGCTCGGGGCCAGCTTGTTCCCATTTGCCCTTTAGGAAGCGTCCACGTCGTCGCAGCATTGACGTCCTCCAGCCGTATCAGCCGTGGGGTGTTTCCTGTCTGATTGCCCAGCACCCTCACCTCTGCTGGAAATGGGGTTTCCAGCTCGCCGGGGGGGTGAGCCGAACCTGTCTCCTCCTGGAAGAAGTAGCAGAGAGCCCCTATAAAGAAAGGGAAGTCTCTTTAAAGCAAGTGAAAATAAAACCCATCCAACTGTGAGTTGCTGGTTTTCCTCCCTCCCAATTATGTGCTGCCTGATGACTTCACGGCAGAGGCACTGACGAGTTTTATTTGTTATTACGTGGCATGTTACATCAGCAGGGCCGGTAGCTTAATGAACCCTGCTGGGTAGCAGAGGCTCACCATGGTCTCATTAGCATGTTGCTTTCTGCTGTGGCAGCTCGAGGCACTAACTGATCCAAGGGATTTATCCCATCGATTTGTGTGTGTCTGGGGGCAGGGAGAGTCGGGTCAGGTTTCGGCACAGACCCGTGAATGACACCAGAGCGATGTGCGAGCAGGAGGCATTTGCTTCACTGGTACGGACAGAGGATGGCTCTGCCCAGCGACGTGCCAACACCTGGGCTTGGACAGCCCAGAGACGGTGAAGGTCTTCGGAGGTGAATGCACACAGGATTATTGGTTTCTCAGTGGCCTGTGCTGCTCTCTCTAGTGAGCTCCTTTCGTATCCTTCAGATGCTTCTTGGCTCCATTATGCGGGCTGCAGCTTCCAGACTGGGGCAGCTGGGGGGAACTGCACCAAATAGCGATGTGCATCCCTGGCAAAAGAAGGAGTTAATCCAGTGCTGACATCCTCGCTCCTGTAAAACATCTCTGTTTGCTGGGGATAGCTAGTGAGCTTCCTTTAGTGACAGCAAAGGCGAGTGAATGAATGGCTTTTTTATTTGCTGTGTGTGCCTGTGGGCTTGGTTAGATAAGCATCTATGTTTTCAGTTATATTCCTCGTACATACGATAAAACTTTAAGCCAAGCTTGGTGGAACTGCTCCTTCCAGGACACGGGAGGTCTGAGGCTTGCTCTTTTTTAGTGCACTAAAGTAAAAGCATGTTATTTGGACATCTGTAAGCTCAGTGCCACAGTTCAAGATGCTGCCAGGCTGTCTCTGCTAGTGTGCTGCTGTCAGAGTGGCCCCAGCCCTCAGTCAGACGTTTGCAGCTCAGAGTCAGCGTAGTGGAGCATATTCTAATTCAGCACCCAAAAGGCTTAATTCCCAGGCATGTGCCATTAACAGGCCATGAGGAGTTTCTAGGAGAAAGAGAAACAAAGGCAAAGAAATGGAAAAAAAATGAAAAGAAAGGGCACTACGCTGGAGCAAAGCTTGGCTTAGTTCCCTGGTGAGTCTGACGAGCTTTGTGCGAGGAGCTCCTGCTAAGCACCAGCATGCAGATGCGAATTGTGTAGAAGTTCCTTTTTCTGCTAAGGGTGATGTGAAAAGTCTGATTTCTGACTCTGCCGAGGACAGGACGGGAGTCCTCTTATGAAGATTAAACCTTCAGGGAAAAAACAATGTTCTCCTAAGAAAAGCTGTGCACTTCGCTTGTAATGCAGGTAATTAGACACAAGGCATTGGGCAGCCAATCCCACTGTCAGCACAAGAAGCAGATAGAGGCAAATTTGGTGAATTTGCTATGATTTGGATTCAAACTTTCATATGTAGCTCCAGATTAAGTTATATTTTCCTGATAGGATTATCAGTTTAGCCCTTTATTCTCCCACTGTACAATCCTTCCAAAACTGCTCAGCTTCTGATCCTGTGCATTACTTATTTGGTCAGCACAGAACATACTTTTGACTAGAGGCCAGTGACTTTTCCCATTGACATGGAGGAAATTTGGACTTCAGCTCGATTACAGAATCTTTTTTCATTTGTCTGCTTTATTGCATTATGGAGATTTGATCCTTCTCTGGAGTCAGCTGGGTGATTTCCAAGGGATACAGTTGGATTCCCCACTTCTTTGTTTCTCCTTCCAAGATGGAATGGACTTTTATGGAGAGTATAAAATCAAAAAACAAGCTATCACTTGCATCTGCTACACAACTTTTCCTGTGCGTTGGTGTTAAGTACTCTCTGAGGGTTTTGAAGCCTGTTGTAGTATACGTGGGATGGTAAAATGATGGTAAAAGAAGGCCTCATGAGATGGAGAGGGAGTGCTTGAGGAGGTGACACGCCTGCTCCAAATGCACTGAAGAGCAAGGGACAAAGCCCAACCGAGCATCGTGGTACTTGTGTCCCCCCTCACTCCCTGAAGTGACACCAGCAGCGTATCTCTCCAGGTGGTGGATGTCCCTGTGTGACAATGACATCTCTCCTCCAGGAGGAGGAGGAGGAAGGTGTGCTGCCGGCATCCCCAGGTGCAGGGCAGTGGGTGGCTCACGGGGGAGGGTGGCAGTGCTGTGACAAAGGACAGCTGCTCCGAGCATAGCACTGAAGCCATCTCGTGCAAATGGCATTCTGCACTAATTTATGTAAATGACTTTGTCAACAGCGCTGCCATATCTCCCTTCAGAGACAGGAGAAGCAATAACAGATGCGGCGGGGGGGGACTATGCGTGAGCCGGGCCGTGGGTGTGATTTGAGAGGTGTCTGCACGGCGGAGTCACTGGGAGGCAGAGGACACGCGCTCCCTTTGCAAACACAACTAGGCACTGAGGGGGATTTGCTCTCCCGTGCTTACCTCCATCCTCTGCGGTCTGAGCTGCAAAGCAGGCGCTTGGGAGCAGAAATCCAATTTTTAGAAGAACAAGTCACATCTGAAAACTAAGGAAGCTGCTTTTTAAGGAACAATGTCTGAGATGAGGTATTGCTGCCTTGCCAAGGGATGTGCTCTTAGTTCATAAATAACTCAAGGAGAGTACACCTTATTATATACCCGGCCTGTTGATACGAAGCTTTTCCTGTGGTGAAGCCAGGGCTAGATGCAAGCCAAGCAAAGTTGTATAACAGAGAAGCTTAGAGGTAAGAGAAAGTGCCAAGCAGAAAACTCATCTGAGAAAACCAAAGTCCATCAAGCACTTAATGGGCAAGTCGATACAGCACTGAAAGTCAAAGCTTCCTTGTAATCGCTCTGCCGTAATTCCCTGCACACCCATCCCTTTCACAGCAGTTGGCGTCGCACGGACAATGATCATTCACCAGGAAGAGCTGAGCAGTTGCTGAAGATACACAAATGATGACAGCAGATCCCCAGAATGCCTTTGATCCCCGGTCTGTGTTTATCTTAGGGAGTTTATTTCTCAGCTCAGCAGTATTCAAGTGGCATCGCTCATGCTGGTGGTTCACAAAGTAGCTGTGGGCAAGCAGCCTGTCCCAAGGACGTTTGCAAAATAACAAGCAACTGTGCTGAAAACATTTCCTGCTTCAGCTCTGTGCTCTCAAACCAGCAAAGTTACAGTCTAGGAGTAATTTGGAGGAACTCTACTAGCAAGTGCAAAATCAAAGCAAATGTGCAACTTCTCTAGACTTAATTGCAGGGGAGCACCTGTTTACATTTCAGTATCCAAAAGGCACTGTCATCTACAGGGAAGTTTGCAGTCTGCAAAGCCAGTATGTTACTGAGTGAAGTTTTCAAAAGAATATACTGTCATTCACCAGTTTCGTGCGGTTGCATCTATTCAGCCACTAGCCAGAACCACCCTATTAAAACAACAACTGTGGGTATAAGTATCTCTAAGAGCCTTCATTGAACTCCCTATCACAATCTTTAAAGCAATCATTTTGATTGCTCACAGTTTAGCAATTATGGCTGAGTGACACGTTTTCAGCTTTGGAAATGATATGCCTAGCCCGGTTTCCCTATGCATAAGTCTCTCATATACATATATATATATACACATATTTACCAGCTTTCATGTGCTAAATGGTTTCTAAACTGCTGCCTGTCAAGAAGCTGGCTTGATCTGCAAGCAGGGTTCCTGTCTGATGGCTGCATGATATGTGCCAACAGCTCCCTCTGGGTTTTTTGTCCAAGATTTACTTCAGTTGCAGAAAAATCAAGGAGCATCTTTGTTCCTCAAAGTATTTTTGGCAAGTGACTGTACAGAGCATGACCCGTCCTCACAGCCCAGTTGCAGGGTCTCTAGACAGCAGCTCCTTGGGGCCAGCACAACCTGGGGTGATGAGAGAAGCTCTGTAATGGAAACGATTGTGCCTTTGTGTTTGGGAAGTCAGAAAGTGTCATTCTTTGAAACACAGAGTCTATTTCGGAAAGAGCATCTCTAGCAGCAATGGGCTGTACCTTTCCAGGGCACCATGGAGACATCCAGTTGCATAACCCTGACAGTCACTGGGAGACAGTCTGCTGGAAAGTGCCGCAAATTCCCCCTCTCCTGCTAAACACAAAGCATCAGTGACCTCAGTCCTTGGCTGTTCCATCCATCTCCAGCAGAAAATGTCAGAGGGAATAACATCTCAGGAACCCCTCCCATAATTTATGAACTAACACAGCTAATTTTACAGCTACTAAAATATACCAAAGTTCAAAACAATAGCTTTGCAATTTGATTAACTGGTGAATGGGAGCCAAAAGCAGGAGACACATGGATTTATACTGAGGTGAGCGGTAGGCAGAGGAGGAGCTGAAGTCCCCAAGCCCAGATTTGTAGGCAACAAATTTATGCTGAATTTCACCAGCTGAGAGTCTGGTGCTGTGTTTTGCAGCCACCAGTGTTGGTCCAATCAGATCTCAGATAAGAAGCAGGCTGCTTTGTTTCTTTGTTCATTGAAACTGGAAAGAAAGAGCTGACCATTTTGGAAAATTTCTGTGGAACTTGGTAGAAATGGGACTGAGCGTGCCATGGAAATTTAATAGAGTCATATGCAGAAATTACTGTAAATACTTGTAGAATTTAATAAGTGCTTTTATGCTTCCTTTTGGGTTATTTTTAACACTTGTAGAATTCCATAGTGGGATATGATTATGTATTACATTTTAATAGTTTTAAAAAAAAAAAAAAAGCTGTTGAACACTATCACTTTCTATTAGGTTATACAAGATGCCTCCGTTAGGAGTGTTTTTCTGCTTCCAAACAAAGCCTGAACAGATTTGAACAGTGTACATGAGCAAAATAATCCCATCTTGGGGAAGACATTAATGAAATCCAGGCTGGAAATATGTGCAGGAAGCTGCCGTAGTGTTTCTATTTCCAATTTCAGTTCACACAGGTGAATTCAAGAGCAAACCAAGGTTCACCGCATCCTAATTGTATTTGGGGGCACTGTCAAAACCCTGAACTTTGAGTTTTTCCTCAAGGAAATCTTGATTCATATCTTCTTTTGTGATGAAGGAAAAGTTTTCCTGCAATTTGGAGAGACTGTATACATTTCATGCCTTTTCTAATCTAACCCCATGTGGTACAGATCAAAAGCCTTCATGAAATTCAGTGCATGAAGCTCAGTAATCTCGTGTCCTGTATGAATTATCTTCCAGGAGGACATCTGAGTCTTCTGTGAAGATGTCCATTGCTTTCTACCATTATGTGTGCTCATCTGGTTGTATGATTAATCACTATGATTTCTGTAGGACTAACATGGTCGTGTCTCGTTAGCTGTTTTTGGTCACCACACATTCATTAGTCAGGCATCATCAGAACATCTTCGGTTTTTAAGGCCATACTAGGTTTTCACAAATCATGCCCAATTTTTACTGGGGTGCTTGGGAACGGTGGTTGAATTCCAGTCCCATTGGGCAAGGGGTGAATTGTTCTCTGCAAGCTCATAAGCTGTGTCTGCCAAGATGAAGAAAGATTGAGGAGGATGTGGTCAGCTGCAAATATCATGTGAGTTGTTCCCAGTATTTGGGAACTCTTTTGGCAGGATTTTGGTAGGAGACCATTTGCTTGTGAAAGAGGAAAGATAAAGAGAAGATCACCAGATGAGGGTGCCACCACACTGTCCTCAAGCCTTGATACATCAGGAGCTGAGTGTCTCCCCCATGGGGGCTTCTCTGGTTTTGGTAGCTGAACTTCTGAGCTGGCTCCTTCCAGCCATATTCCTTGGCTGTGCTTGTGTGCCATGGCCGGGTTGGTGCCATGAAGGGCTCAGCAGTAGGGCAGTGGCCATGTCCCAGAGGCAGAGGGCTGTATAGGCACCTCCAGCTTCAACTGAAAATGAAAGGACATCATGTGAGAGATGGGCAATTGCAGAGATCTGTGTCCAGGGTTTTGCAACAGACAACTTTTACACTGAGCTGCTCCAATGCCATGGGCTATAGAAATGTCTGCGAGAAGCAGACACTTTTTCTGCCACACATTCTGTCTCCATTTATTCCTCATGTAGGCAGTGTTCATTCTGACTCCATTTACTTATCTAAATACAGTGCGTGCTTACTAATACAGTCAGTGTGTTCTCTTTTTTTAGCTTGAGAAGGAAAGTCTCATGAAATATGTTGCCAGTCTAAATTATTCCATGACTTGCCTACATTTCAAATTAACTGGAGGAATATCAACAAACATAATGGCAATTCTTTTCCAATCCCATCTCCTTCAGTCAGTCTTTAACCCACTTATCAGACACTTTGTATTACAGAAATAATCAGGAAAAGAAAATACACCAGTGCTGAATCAACACTACTGTACTTTTTTTTTTTCTTTTTTTTTTTTGTACTCGTGTAACTCTCTTGGTTTCTGTTGGACACACACCAGTCCAAAATTGTAGAAACACAGCTGGCTAAATCCATCACATCTTATTACAGGTTATCAATTCTCCCATGCAATAAACACATTTGACAATTAGCAGTGCATTGATGAGTGACTCAGTTTGGGCTTTGCCATTTAGAGGAGACTATTTCTTTACTGTTTTGTTCTTAACAGAAAAGTTCATAATACAAGCTTAATTTGTAGAAAATGCAAAAAGCTGGTAAAGCCATTAGCATTTTTTATAACCAAAATGACAAATGGTCTTTACATTAATCTCAAATCACTTCTTTAAAGCAAGGATCAGGAAAGAATTTTCCTCGAAAGGATATTGCTGCCCAAATGGGGAGGTGCTTTCACAGGGCTTTCTCACCTTCTGTGGGATCGATAGACATACAGGGCTGCCAGGCTTGCCTTTCAGGGCTTGATAAAGTCATCAGTCTAAGTTGCTTTGATGAATCTTCTGCTCCTACCAAAAACAAAGATATTGCAAACTCTGCATAGACAAAGGACCAAACCACACTGTGACTCACACCATACAGTAAAACTTTGAGGAGTAATATTGCAGTAATTCACATTTAACTGGTTCAGTTCCATATCTTACTGCAATTAAACTGTGATATTTGGCCAGGTGGCTTTTTTCAATTTCAGCTCTATATCTGGGGGGGGGAGTTGTCTGCCAATGCCAACCACCGTATCAAAGCTCCACAAAAGTCTTAAAATAAGAACTGACAGAGACTTTGAGGATGAACCAGTTCCTTTCCTCTCCCCCAAGCAAAGACTCTCCCCTCTCCACTCCCCAGGGACTGAACTTTCCGCAGTGCCCTGTCAGGTACCAGCTCACTGCAGCATTGCTCCCGTTAGGCTTTATGGAGAGGTGCATCAGCCTTACTATGTAAAATGGCCATTCACCAGGAAAAACACAAGGTACTTTCAGTGTAGTCTCAGAATACCAGCCGGTCAGCTTTGATCTCTTCAATGCACAAATAAAATGAGGCTGGTGAGAGAACGAAATCACTTTCCTTTTCATTTGCCGAGTACGTTAACATGTTCTTGATCCCAAAATGCTTCTCATTTACTCATTGTAATCACAGTACTTTAGCTTTTGTCTTCCTTTGTATGGGTTTTGCTGGTTTGGGTTTTTTGGGGGTATTTTTTGTAATCAAGAGTTTTTTCTGTTTATGCAAGCTGAATATTTTCCTACTGCCAAACTTGTCCTAACTTTGCTTTACAAGGGCATTTTTTTCCTTCGTTTTGTTTCCCCCTGCCCCTAGCTGGTGCGGAGATTTGCCCCGGCAGTAGAAACAAAGAGTACAGGTGATGCTGAGGAAAGTAAAGGCCACACGGAGTAGCACTGCTCTAAGCAGCAGCATGAAAATGCCCCACGCACATCCATTAGTGAGTGAAAGAGTTTTGTTTGGCAAACCTCCCAGTCCAAAAACCAGGTGGATTTGGGTTGGGGCTGGGTTTTGCGGTGGGGATTTTTTGCCTTTACTGACTGTTTGGAAGAACAGAAGCTTAGGCATTACGGTGATTTGCTGATCACTATATAAACGAGGAAATATTTAAACAGAGTGAGGTGTCAGACTAGTAAAGCTACACACCTCCTTGGTGGGCATGGGGGGTCGTGTCTCTTTGTGAAGTAGGAGCTGGTGCTTTAGGCTGTTGCTGTTAGAGACGGTAAGAAGTCTCTGCCTCTGCTAATCAATGCTATATGCAAAGCAACGTGCTGATTCTTCTTGAGACTTCAATATGTGTTTCACACTCCAAGCATAAGACGCTCAGCCCCGTGTTCCCATGGTTAATGAGTTACTACCCGCTAGCTATATGGTCTGTGGTTACTGCAAGGTAACTTTGTTCAGCACAAACTGGGACAGACTTAAAACAAGATTCCTTGTTTTGCATTCGCCACAGATGTAGAAAACAAAAAAAAGCACATATGGAAATTTCCTACAGCTCAGCTGATGCATGATAACTTGTTAAATCTCAGTAACTTGAAATCTCTTCCTGGCAGTTGAAACAGAGCTCTCCCTGGGCTGGCAGCACTTTAGCAGAATACAATGGCACTTCATAACCCTTAGTGATGTTTCATAAAAAAGTATGTCCAAATTATATCATACAGGAAGTACGTAGGATATAGCAAAGAGTAGTGGGTGAAAAGCAGAGGTTCCCAAATCAATCTGTGTTGGGAAAATCATCTGCAGGTTCCAATAACTGTGTCAGCTGAATTGCTTGGGCTGCTTTTGTGTGCAGAATTATGCAGGAAATCCCAACAAAGCAGAATTTCTCGTAAGACTTCTGGTGCATCAGCCTGTGGTCCGAGCCAGAAAGAAACCACAAAAACAATTGCTCTCCTTGCTGTGCGGCTACTACAAATCCCAGGTGGAACATGAGAATGAAATGTGTGTGTGTCAAAACATTGCAGGACTTTCCAAAATCCTTTCTTTGGATGTAGTTAGAGAAACAAGCACATGATGAGGGTCAGAGGGTCGTTCTCTATATTATATATTGTTCTCTCATCAGCTTGGCTGGAACTGACCCAGTGACTTAATTTATTTAAGAATATTTTAAAACGTTTCTTATATGTCTCAGATTTGAGCACCCAAGATCATGTATCACTTTGGAACATCTTTAAGGAAACTTTAGAGCTTTTATATACTTTACTGAACAATGGACCCGTTTCTTCATTGTTGCTATGAGATGGATATCAGCTGAACCAGAAATGTATAAACAGTGAGAAAAATTGGCTCTAAAAGGTCTTTAAAGCTAATTTATATTCAAGGCTTAGTTAAGGTGCTGGATTATCCTATTCTTACCTTTTAGAAGACCATAATAAGGAAGGTAGAAGACCGACAATGGTAATACAAGAGACATATGTAAGTCAAGCCTAAATGTTATTAGTGCCTTCTGAACGCTTGGTGGGTATTCAGGGCTTGATCTATTATGGGATTCTCTCCAAACCACACAGCCTTCCTCTCTTGGATAGTTTCTGTGCACACCTAGGGTCTTCCTCATCACCAAGGAGGGAAACCTCAACAATAGACCTCACAGGCCATCTGTCATAGGGGAAAGCAGAGATGGCAGCATCAAAAACCTCAGTTCTGATATCTGTCTTGTTCCCCCGACGTCATGATGAAGCTGAGGGCAACCAGAGAGCCCAGCAAGGTGTCCCAGGTTGGGTGCTGTGTATAATCACCGTGCCCTGTGATGTTGGCACTGCCTTCTCACCTTGCTGAATCTTAGTGAATTCTTTGGCAAAGGAGCACAACAGCCTGGAAATGAATTTGTCAAACAAGTTAACATTACAGCAGAAGAGTTAATTTTCTTAAAAGGCTCATGAAGTGAGGGATATTATAATTTGTCCACTAGCACCTTAGCTGGCTGGGGTTCCAGCTAGGAAGTGTTCTTGGTAGAAATAGAACATTTTTTTATTTCCTAAAATCCTATTGGGAAATAATTTTCTCAGATTTCGTCAGCAATGTTCTTTATCCTATTTTCACTGGATTATGAAAAGGAGAGATGTCTGCAATTTTTTTTTTTCTGTGGGGTGAATTTCAACCCTTTTGCAAAGTTTATGAACTGCCCATGTCCTTTTTAAATCCTACTCTGTAGTTTTAAGAAAATGTAATAGTTTTCACCTTGCAGCAAAATTTCTTGGAGAGCAGAAGTAAAAATTCTCAAACACAGGAGGAAAAATTAACAAGAGAAAAGAGCTTTTTATGTTTTGGGGGAAGATATTACTGGATGAACAGTTGGAAAGTAGCACAAAAATTACATAGGGTTAAAAAAATTTCTTTATGCCAAGGATCTTGTCTTGTTGTCTTTGTCTGTAATATAACCGGAAAACTGCTGGCACTACATGAAACTAGCAGTGAGACTGAGGCCGAAAGCACTAAGACTATGCTGAAATTAAAGTCTTGTTAAATTAATTTTTTCCAGGGTTTGCGAGAGCTATTTCCCTTCCACCTGCTGACCAAACAGGATAGCAGTAAAATACTTCCTCTTACTGACTCACAAATCTGTCAGAGGTGATGAGGCCCAATGGGAGTTTGATGATGTCTTAAATAGTGATCTGCTTTTCGCCTCTTGGCAAACGATGTTCTCCAGACTGGTAACACTAGCTGCATTTCCAGGCCTTGGAAATGGGAACCAAGAAATGTCTGTTGTTGGTTGGTTTGCTCTCAGAAGGTTTCTGTCAGGCATCTACAGTTCAGTGTGATTTGAGACATACAAAAAAAGGGGGGAAATTTCAGAAGCATTTAGTGATGTGCTGCTTCTTAGAGGATGAAAAACTGTCTGCTAAAGCTAATAGTCCCATATCCCTGCCAGGAACATAGTCTCTCCTCTGCTACATGAAATGAGGTCTTTATTTGCCCAAAAGTTATTTTGGTGGGGGGTTTTTTCCATGTCAGGATATGGAAAGACAAGGGGTCCACAGCCCTGGGAGCAGGCAGCTCCCTACAGATGGTTCGACACTGGCTGGTTGGAATAATGTGCCCCAATCTATTTCCAAAGGGCAAATCAAGGGTTTGTGTGGCCCGGCACAGCTCGTTCAGCGCTCTCCTCGAGGTAGCTCTTTATCTACAGTCATCGCTGTCGGAGAACACTGCTCCTCCAGCCGACAGCCGGAAAGCCAGGAGGCTTTGGTAAATCTCAACTGGAGTTTTTTCATTTTTATTTCCCTGCCATAGAGGCAAGACAACAACGGAAGATTAAAGTGAATTATTATATGCTATGGGTTTCGGAAACATCCTTTTGCTTCCTTCCTAGGTCATGCACAGTCCTGTGGTTTGTGACTGGAGGCTCTGCTCTTTCCAGTCCGGTAGCTTTCCATTCACATCATGCTGAGCCGCTTCTCCAAATGTCCAACTAAACGTGTCTCTCAGTGTGTTTGTAAGGGGAAATGATTAACTCAAACCGTCTATAGAAAGCAATACTTCCTATTTAAAGACACTCCTGACAAAGCTGAGTGGGAAAAATCTCTATGATGGTTTCAAATAAAGTATGCTGCACTTCTTCCAAAAACTTTTTGGTGTTTTCCATGAATGATAAAGAGCAGTTTCTGCAGGAGAATATCTGCCGTCTTGCTGTAAATAACTGTTTTTCAAAACAAACATATCCACTGCTTCCCCACTTGAAATAAAATCTGATGCATCCAATGGAAATACTGATTTCTAAATACTCTTTAGTGCAGGTGCTAAACTAAAGCATAAACTGACCATCTAGTAAATTAAAGAAACTGGATATTTAGCTACACAACTATTAGCATTTGGACTTGCATTTAACTGGTGATTTAAAAACAAGGTGACACCCATGAACGGTCAGGCTCAAAATCCTTTGTTTTTATTTTCTTTCATTTCAGAAATTTATTCAGGACTGAGACTATAATTTAAAATGTTCTCCCAGCTCTCCACCCCCACTGAAGATTTTAAACAAAGGTTAAAGAAGGAAAGAAATAGCGTAAGCAAATTTCAAGGGACAAGATTAATTACTATGCATCTGTAGGTTTTTTCCCATTCTGCTAATAATCTACCCTGAAATTTTTCTGTGTTGTTTTCACTGTACTGAAATGTGCCAGCAGACTCTCACTGAAGTTACCCGAACACATCTGAGCAGTTCTTAACTCACCACTGGCCTTAAGTTAGTGACTGCCTCAAAAGGCAAATGCAACCAGTCCTCTTCCAGCGGGGTCACATTTGTTAGCAAACTTTAAAATTGAGATGCTGGTTTTTCTTTTCCTGAGTCATCGGTCTGCCCATGCCATAACACTTCCAGGAGGGGAGAGTTTTCTTCAGGCATCTGCCTGGGATGATATTCAGGGGAAGGGCTCGAAATTCATAGCAGGAAGTTTCAAAGTCCGTGCCCCGACTTGAGGCACTTACAAGTAAGTAAACACGATGTCTAGGATAAAGCCGTTCCCATGTGTGCGGAGCAATCTCTCTCTCCCTATAAACAAAAAGAAATGTTTTCAGTTTACGTATTTTCAGTTTACATAGTGTGGAAGTCTTATGTAAGTAACAGGGGAAAAGAGAAAAATTTCATGAATTCATAACAGCCCAGCTAGGCACGGTATCCAAAGCTAAACCTGTCAGGCTCTGGACTGGGAGGATGCTCGTTGGGAGAGCTGACAAGTCAGACTACGGAACTACAAAGATTTATTGTATACCAAAATAATTTCTACGCTTGCTGAGCAAAGTTGCTGCTCCAGAGTAACTGCTCTCAAAAATATTTTCCATCGTGAACTCCAAGTCCTTTCTCTTGCCCAGATTCCGTCACAACAAACAGCCCAAGGATTTACATGCCTCTCACTTACCTTGTGATGACTGCCTGATGTACAGGTTTTCTGAAGACAAGAGCGAAGGAGTGCAGCCCCCTTGGCAGTCGCAGCAGAGGGAAACTGAGGACCGGTCCATCCTCATCAGAGCAAAGATGCTCGGCTGGGGTCCTGGGAAACAGGCATTGCATCAGCCCTTGGTCTGGTGGATTTGTTGTAAGAGCAGAGCAAGGACGTGTCTAGCCCAGGGCTAACGGTGACCAACCTCAAACTCGCTAGATTTTTTCAGACAGAGTACGAGGCATTTTCAAAAGTGTTACATCACTTCCTCGTAGTCGATACCAGACTTTAAAAAGAGCAGATTTTTAATAATGCTGAGGAGGTTTGAAATTCCCGTTCTATTTTCATACGCAGGTGCCCAAAACGAATGGGACAGAATGTCATCTTCAGAAGAGACATTTATTTGCTGTCGGGCAGTTCCTGATCTGCTGCTGAGCAGGTAGAACTGGCACACCCAAAAGTCATCACTGTGTTGTTGATGTGGATACTTAAAAGTGAAAATCATCTTATCTGACTTCAGGGTGTCTAAAAGTTAGATGAGTAATCCTGGGCTCATGCCCTGGCCTCCTTTTATATTCCCTGAAGCAAAACAGACACCTCCGAAGTTTCACTCTGACCGACTGTAGGCACAGGTCTGAGGATGAGACAAACCTGTGCTTTCTCATGGGCTATAAAGGGATCACAGATAACGAGCCCAGGCTGAGGTGTCAGCAGCCTGTTTATAGGATTTCAATAATAAATCAGGAAAATTATATTGTCATAGCAATAGAAATCCCAAAATAGCATCTCTGTGCCACTGCCCATCCACATACCTCCTTCTGCTGATAAAGATGGCATGGAAATGAGATGAGGGACAAACGACAGAGGCTTCTGTGATAAACAGGGCTCCAAAAAAATTGTAAATGGAAAAGAAAGATGTGACTGTATTAAAGATCAGAGGATAAATGAACCATGAGTGTAACACGAGCTGAAAATCAAGGCGGATACGAAGTTGGTGCATTCTGGGGGGAGAAGGAAGGTCCCTGCCTTGTGTGGGGCACTGGGACCAGGCAGGATCTGGCCAATGGAGCAGGTGCAGAGGAAGATGTGGGGCAATCAGGGTGGCGGAGAAGAAGCTAAAATAGCTTTGTTTAGGCTAGGAAAAGGAGGAAAGGGCTAGGAAAAGGATTGCTTTCTATAAATAGTCCAGGTAAAGCCCCAGGGAAGGTAGATAGTTATTTAAGCTAAAGGACAATGTTGGCCCTGAATCAAACTGGTTGTGAGTAAATAGAGGGTGGAAACATGAAGAAGGTTTCTGAGCATCACAGGAAAGATGTTCTGAAGCAACTTTCCAGTCGCAGCAGGAACCTGAGTACTTCTAAATCCGTCAGAGCAGGAAATTGATCTCGGTGCCAAGATATCTTCCAGATCTACATACACGTTACTCATGCTTTATTCAATCTTTATTTTGCCAATGACAAATCTTTGCCCTGCCTTAGAAAACAGGACGGACAAAAATTTGAAAGACTGTAGTTGGTAGCTTGACCAGAGGCAGGTTCATTCATACTGATGGGAGTTGGGCTGGCATCAGTTGGCACATCCATCAGTGACATCCTACAGCTTTCTAGCCCTCTATTACCCTTACTATTGCAACGTTTTGTTAATGGCTTGGGGGTTTTCCTCATTATCTAGCTTTATCTCCCTCTCTGCAGTTCAAGTACCTCATTTGGCTAATAACAGCTAATGAAGCACTGCAAGAATGGTGGGATTTTTTGGCCTGGGAAAAAAATGACATGAAATCACCCTAGGAGAAACCTCAGTCAACAAAAACTACGGAAATAAAACAAAAACAGGACAAGTGCACTGGTTTGAATATAGGCATTCAGCAAACAGGGAACCTGAAGAAACTGGGTTCAATTTTCCTTTCGTCTAATTACCCTTTTTACATAGCCATATACAGAGAAATTTGATAGTGATACAGGAAAAACCTACATTCCCACAAAAACTTCAGTGCATGCTTTCCAGCAGCAGTGCATAAGGATAAACCAGGGTGGTCTCTTGTTTGGGGATTAGCCTTGTGCAATCTTTTGGCTTGGCTCTGAACCTAGTAAAAAAAAAAAAATATTCTAGCCCAGTTTGCATTCTCAGTGTTACAGAGTCTTACCAAACTGCTTTCTTTTTTCCTCTTTGTATCTGAATTAAATTGTGCAAGACAGGCACTAGCTTTTTAAGTAGTTAATACATTGGTTGAAGGGATTTTCTTGCTATATAGAAGAGATTGCTACCACTTGGCCCTGAAGCACTAGTTCACTTTGAATAGGAATTCTTATCATGGAAGGAGAGATAAATAAATAATTTCCTTTTTTTCTCTTTCCACTTCTAAAAAAATCAGATTTGCACTCCCTTAAACTTCTAATTTAATCAGGCTACTGTAATCTTGAGTCATTCACCAGTGAATTGACCGAAGTACAGCAAAGCAAGAAAGTAGCTTTTTCACAGCTGAAAATGAGTCAACTGTCTCGGCCCTTCAGATCAAGAAAAGACAAGGCTTGCAGTGTGCTGAGATGGGGAAGGGAGTAAGACTTTGTCAGTAAAAACAGGCTGTGACCCCCGCTTGCCTTGATGAATAGTAATAACTCTGTGCTCCTAACTAGGAGGGTAAATATAACCTCTGTCAAGTACATCATCATCCACCTCCCTCATATATCATGTCTGAACCTTCATACCCCAATCACACATCAGTGGGTGGTTATCAAGGCTCGATGAACAACCTTTCTTCTTCAGAAACTCCCTATTTAATAAAATCTCCTGCTGTGTCTCAACAGTTGCACTAGGAGTCCTGTCCATCTCCCATGTCCTAAAAAAAGCCATTCGTGAAAGCAGGCAAGCACAAGAGCTGAGTAAACTTGGACACAGCTCCCAGCCAAATTATGAGGTGTTGCCAAACATGGAGAAAAGTGCATCTGATTCTTCTGTTAAGGCGTCCAAGGAGGGCCACAAAATTATAGTTCAAACTATAAACATAATGAGTACATTTTGTTCATTTTCCTGTTCTCTTTATAATCGATGCAATATGAAAAGCTGCTATCAGTGGAGAGTTATACAATCAGATGGCAGCAATAAAAAGAACGTTAGCAAGTCTAGGATATCATAGGAGGTTGACTGGAGGAAGCAGTTATAAAACAAGACCATTTATATCTATTTAGATGAGAACATCAGATTCGTGACAAAGTCATTTTGATGCCTCTCTGCCCACTTAATACTTAACTAGTGGATATCCGCATCCCGATTTACAGTGGTTGCCTGGAGAAGGATCAGTACCAAGGGTTATATATGTACAGACATGGTTCTTTGTGCACCTTGAATAGGACGTGTGTTATATACAGTAACAACATATCCATAAATAGATGAATTAATCCTATGTACACAATATATGCATATGCAGAATTTCATAATTATTGTCTGGTTTACTGTTTCTCATTCTATTAGACTCGTGGAAGGTTTTAATTTTTGTTATTGTCATTTTAGCACAAATTGGACTACAGGTTCACAGTCTTTCAAATCTGTGGCGTGGGGAATACAATAAGTACAAGATGGACGTCTCCACCAGCTGTCAGCAGGGAGCCTTTACTGTAGCATCTTTTGCTCTTTGGCATCCGAAAAGGTCCTGGTTCTCAGATGGTCTTCAGACTTGTTTTCTTCTCTTACAGCCATCTCTCCTCTGGTATCTGCAGAATGCACTTGGAAAATCTAAGGACTATCAAAATGAGAGCTGTAAAGCTTTAAAAACAAACAGACATTTCACCTGCCTCTAATCAGCCCCATCTCATGGTTTGGCTTTGATTTCCCCAGTGCAAAAAAGAAACGTATAGGATTTTAATTTCCTTGGCTCCCAAGAGCAGTATGAATGAGACTGCAGCATTGCATTCGGCTTGTGTTATTAATGGGCTCCATGCTTGCAAATGTCTCATTCAATATATTTGCTCAAAGTGCTTCCAAAAAGCGGGGGAAAAAGAAGAAAGAAAACATCGGGTTTCTAGGTCTAATGTATGTGACCTGACAGCATGAATACATTAGATCGTCTACAGAAACATACAATTCCAGCGCTGTGCATTGGATCTCTAGCCTTTTTATCTTCATCTGGACTGTAATCAATGTGCTAGCATACTGCCTGGAAATAAGCCGTATTTTCCTGCCATTCTGGCTCATACTTTCTAGCCATTTGAAAGGGTATGACATGCCTTCTTATAAAGTCACTGTAAGTTGGGAATGTTTCTGAGCTCTCTGTTCAAGCATCCTGAGCATCTTCCAATACGTGTGTTTTCTCTTTTGCTGAGTTGCTTGGCCCCCCTATGCCAGAGCCAAGACTCCCCCAGATCCTCTACAGGCACAAGGCAGCATGGCTCTGCTGACGGCCATATGCTCATGTCTCGCTGCTGGGGATCTCATACAAAATTTTCTAGTCGTAAGGAAGGTACAGTCCAATAATCCTAGACCTACGAGTTCTCAGTTGTCTTCAAAAACTTCAAGCAGGTCATGGCATTTCCCCACTTCATGTCTGGTTTTCCCTTCCCATGCTCTGGCTTATCTGCAAGCCTTTAAGTTCTTAAAAGGAAGAGCTGTTTTATATTACGCATCTGGACAGTGTCTAACACAAGAGGGCCCCAGTTTGATTAGGGTCTCTTGTGACTACCGTAATACAAATACTGCTAATAAAATGCATTTGAATCAGAAAAAGGCAGTGATGCTTCTTTTCCAGTTAGCTCTTACCTTGGGGAAGTCTGGGGGAGGAGGGATTATCAACCAGAGGCAAGGTGGCCCGACTTGGCCCATCCAGGCACGGACAACGCTTTGAGCTGTCCTTGCAGTGCTGCAAACCAAACTTAGCAAGAGCTGTGCTCACCTGTGCAATGCCTTCCTGTGCCTGGAGTGCTTCACGCATCCAAATGTGCCTCACATTTGCCTTCCCAAAGCAGGGCCTGCTTCTGTTAACAGCAATTAATCACTTTATATCCAGTCTTTTATTATTATGAACACAGCAGATGTGTTTCCATTAATAGGTCCCCAAGTGAGCCTTATCACTGATACTTGATGAAGGAGATTATGCGGCCTAAATAGAGTTTTCATTTTCAGCAGCCTCCCTTTTCTATCTGTACTACCAACTAAGCAAACAAAATCAAGTGGGAATCTTGTTACAGGCTTAGCTACAGTACATAGGATAAACTTGCTGCCAAATAATAAAATGCGTCCACTAGCTTAATGTGATTAGTAATAGCTAAAACTTGCATCGGTATTTTTACAAGGATCTGAAATAAAACATTAAAAACAAGCACGTAGATGTCTTTATACTGCAGGGGTAATTCAAAGCTCTCTGCTTCCCCAATTAACCTCAATATCTGAGCAGTGAGAGGGCAGGCAGCTGGCTCCCTGGGGACATGTCTGTCTCCAGAATATTGTTCAATCTCAGGGAATTTTTCAAGCGTGCTGGTTGCCATTAAAAAGTCATCACTTCCAACAGTGGCTGAGACCTAGCAAGTCTTTGGGTGCTTATAAAATACTGTCTAACTAATGATGGGAGTCATGAGGGTTACCGAGCAGTGGCACGTGAGATTTCTCCACGTGAGCCGGCACGGCCACGTGCTGGCGGAGCTGCGCTTGGCCGCATCCACGGCGGGTGCAACCGCATGAGCGCAGAGTCAGGCCCAGGAGGGTGGTTGCTGGCCCAGGGCACAGCATCACGCTTAGCTGGCATCTGCATCCCTCCGCTGAGCGCTGGCTGCATTTGGCTGTTTGCAGGCATCCCAGGCAAGGTGGGCATCGCTGCACGTGGAAGTGTCCCTGATGCATCGCCCTGGTGCTGCTCTCCACCTGCCTCCATCTCCCCTGAAATGATCGGCAATAAAAGCTCTGCTCTGATGTGGAGCCTCTGACTTTTCTCTTCCCTGATAGCAAGCAGCCACCATGGGTAGCGGGCACAGGGCATGGCTGCTCTTCCACAGCACGAGAAGTTGTGTGAAGAGGATGTTTTCCAAAGCATTTCCTTTGGAAGGTCAGACTCTTCAATCACCTTTGCTCCCCTAAATTATTTCTAGAACCAGATGCCTTCTGCCCAAATGCCTTCCTCACCCATTTTCTGCTCTGCACTGTCTGAGGCTTACTGAAATTTTGTCTTTAACTTACTTGGATCTTAAAAGCAGGTAGTCAAGAGGCTACATCTACTCCTTAATCCCAGCACAGTAAATAGAGGAGGCAGTTCCTTGTATAATACAGACAGAAAAATTCCTGTGCATTTCCAATAAGTCCTCCAGGATTCATAAGGAGCACCTCCACTGTATAAACGTATCATATAATTTTAAAATCCAGAAGGATCATCTCATAAATTCTATAGATCTGTCTTCCACCGGTCCGTGCAGTAAAGGATATTAAAATATGTAGTGTCTGCAGTATGGAGCCACTGGAGAGGGAGTTCAATCACTGAGGATGTAGTATTTAGCCATTAGACAGCGACAAACTGGCCTCACTCCTAGAGGCAAGGTGGGAGCACAGTTACATTTAAAATCACAGGGTATTGTTCTATAGACCACTTTAACTCACAAGCATGTTTTTGGTCCCTGCACGAAATGCTTGAGGTATGACAGAATGGAAAAATAATGAACTTTCTTTCTCACACACATGAAAACAAATTTACCATTAAAAAAATATAGATAACTAACAAATGATCGCCCTTAGCCGTGTCTCCTTAAAACAAAACAAACAAAGTGTGGCGTTTTTAATTAAAGCCCAATTAATTTGAATAAAGTGAGGAAATCACATCTGGGCCGTTGCTGCTATACAGCTTCTAACCACAGCATGCGTGAGGTTACGTCAAGGACTTGCTTGTCAACTTTGCTTTAACTCACATATGGGACCGGGTATGAAAGAAAACCCAAGAGTTTTTACTTTCTGCAGTAAAAGCCAAACTAACATAAAACGAGATTAATGGCAACAGCAGTGACTGCTTTCATTTCCCAATGAACTTTCTCAATAGTACCAGTAATCAAGATCAGGTTGGTTTTTCTTCTTTTTTTTTTTTTACTTTCTTCAGAAAAAAACCCAACTTTTCATCAGAGAAAAGAAAAAGAGATACTTAAAATACATAGACACATCTGTTCTCCCATATTAACAACATTACGTCTTTCTCCATGTGATGCATAATGAATCATCTCAGTGTGTTTTGCTTTATAGTTTTGTACAAATCCAATTCCTTATGACTATTACAGTAATAATAATATTTTCCAATTCAACAGTACTTTTCATTTTGAGTTTCTCGGTGCAAGAAACTGTAACAAGAAGTGAAGTGTGTTGAACCCATTGAAACAGCCAGAAAAAGGGAGGCACAGCTGTAATTACCAGAATTAGGATTTGTCTTATGATGGGGAGAGGATAACAGTGCATATAATAATTTTTTTTTATGCAGACATATAATTTTCACTACATTTTGGTTAAACGAGCAAGTATTCTCATCTTCACTTTTAATGCTTGGAAGAGCAAGGCTTATAGCACCGTACAAATGCTTTTGTCTTTTTTTTCCTTCTTAGGAAGAATTAAATTACATCCATTGCGCACACTGAGCAGGTAAGACTTCACATCCAACCCATTGCTGGCCCTGTACGATGAACACGGGGTGGAGGTCCTGCAGCCCATCCATCTTTTGGAGAGATGGTGCTGAGGCTTTAACAGAGCAGAGAAATGAACACCCAGCATCCTGCGTTCTGGTCCCTGCTCTGCTGCTAATTGGATGCCCTTGGGCAACATGTTTGCCTTTATGGGCTTCACCAAGTACAGCTATGGATTTTACTTATGCTCCATGTGGACTAAAATTATATCCAGTTTTCTTCTCCTTCCCCATGGCTACTTGGGAAAGATAATCTGAGTTAACTTTTTTCAAATGAATTAAAGTTAAAATGAGTTAAAGCAGTAAACCCCAGTTCAGACACTCTGGCTTAGTGGGGATTAATGCTCCTAAGTAGGTACCAAAGCCATATCTACATGCTTCCAGTCAGTGGAAAAACCACAGAACTTGGACACGTACATCGGTTTTATAGGAACTGTTAATCTGATTTGGCAGCAGTAATTAACAGTTCCTCGAAAGATATAGATTCTGATTCATTTGACCATGTGTCTTGAATGCTGCATGAAGACAAAAGTCTTGCTTGTGTTTGCTACCAACATCCAACGGGAGCAAAGGAATGTTTTCTGCAGCAAGGAATGATAATGACAGTTCTTTTTTTTTAAAAAAAAAAAAAAAATGAAGAGAGAAGAAAGAGCAAGAATCCTTGATTCAATTAAGTCTTAGTCATGTAAATAGTTGGGAGTTTCCAGAAAGTAATGTCTTTATAGCAGGATGCCAGTGTAGTGCATAATTAAAATGTAAAAAATGTAGGAAGGTCACCAAGCCTTTGATTATAAACAAGATTTTCCTAACCCACCCATGACTTGGCATTTTGATCCTGAAATTTATCAACAGGAAAAGGTGATGATTTCTTTTTTTGGACTGGAATGGAAAATAAGTTAGCTTGTAGAGAAACAAATCTTGTTCACAAACTTTATTTGCTCGTTACAAAGGCTTTTAGTATTTGATCACACATTAAACGAGAAGGATTTTCTGGAAAGGATATTTGGTTTGTTTGATTGGTTGCTTTACATAAAAACTGCTTTCTATTGTATAATATGAAAAGCAATACAAAGCAATCAGCTTTTACATAACAACAATTTAATTACAATAATTTAATTCAGTTTTACTGTTCTGTACCAAAATGATAACAAGACTAAACCTGACATTGGCAGAAAATGTCAGTGTTTAGCCCAGAGGAATCCCAAAATACCATTGAACACTTTCTCCAGTTTCTCAACCAGCGCTCCCAAGCAACATCATTATCAAGCCCTATGTAGCTTTGTTATTATTTATACCCTCTTCTCATTTGGAAATCAGATAGAGCCATTGACATAAGGTTATTGAATGGATCATCAGTTGTGTTACTATACAGATGCAATATCATCAAGTGGGGTCAAACAGTGGGAACCTGCTAATGTCCCACATAAAACCTTTAAGTCCAGGAAGAGTTTTTCCATGGACTTCAAGCACTGAATGAGGGTGAATTTTAAAATGCAATATTGTCTTTTATTTTATTACACTTTCCCTTGCATGAAAGTAGTCTTTAAATTGAACATTGTAAGCAATAAATCTTCTTACAAAAAGTAGAAAGGGTGAACAGAAAGGAAAGGCTTTTTAAACTCTCACTTTTGCTTCTTATAAAGTTCCTTCTGGTATAGTCAAGTCTTAGGGAATTGGCAGAAAGCTGAGTCCATCTCTGATAGGACTTTCCCATCTGAGCTCTTTGGTGGCCTTTTTGTCATGAACCTCAGGCAGCATAAATGCCCTTTGCCAATGTTCAGTCCTCAGACCTGTCTGAGCTGCAAGCTGGCAAAAGAGAGCCAATCTCTGCTAAAACCTGCCTGGAGGCAAGCTTGGTCAGTTGGGAAGTTGACCTTCCAAATGGGTTACTACTGGTGCCCCAGTTGGGTGCTACCATGGGAAGGAATGAAAGATCATTGGACACAAGTCCTGCCCTCCTCACTGGACAGTGGAAAGGTTCAGCACCCCCAAACAGACAAATTTAAGCTTCACTTATGCTTCAAAGTAGGAGTCTCCAAATATCTGCAGTCTCCAGGGTAAGGTCTCAATTCATTGTCCTGTTGAACATTTATTATTCCTTGTAGCACTGTGTGAAGTCCAGGCTTTACATTTAAAACCATAAATAGCTGGGTCAGTGAAAGATCATATGGCAGGTATCCTCCCTGATTAGTCATTCATGAAAAGTTGGGTCTACAGATTTTCTTATTCAGGTGTCTTTGTTACAAGGCATGTCCCTCCCTATCTTTTTATGGAGGGGTCGTTGTGATTGCAAAGCTTGAACTTTTGCGAAACACAAGCTGTGCGATTTCATCGGAGTCTATTTGTTATCAGGCAGCTAAAAAGCAACAGTATGCCTAGAGAATGCAAGCAAAAAAAAAAAAAGTCATATATTATTCAGCTAAACTTCACAAAGTGTATTTTTGTGTTTTAATATAGCACCAAGCATGTTCACATTTTTTATTACAGAATATAGCATTCAGCAGCCTGCAATACAACAGTTCAGACTGTTGGCAGTAACAATCCAGTTTCCATTTGTTTGAGTGCAAGATTCAGGGTGTGGAAACTTTCTACTTCCTTGGAAACTCTTCTGAAAACGGGTTTTCACTCAATTCAGCCTCTAAGTGTTTAAGAGGTGACTGAAATTCTGAAAGTGGACTGACTGTTTTAGTGCCATTGGCAACCTTGGGAAGTTTCTCACTATGTGAAGGAAAAGGGGGGGGGGGATAAAAGTGGGGGGGAAAATCTACATTATTAAAAATCTAACTCAGGATTTTCAGTGAGCACCTTCTCTCTCTCTCTCTCTACTCCTTTGAAAAGCAGGAGGTGAAAATAGCATGATACTTTTCACTTCGAAATATTATTCACCCTCTGCATCAAAAATTTCTACCCATGTAGCTGTAGCTTCACTTTCTGCTATTGCTCAGCACTGCCGATTCAGTGCGATTGGCTAAAGGCTTTATTTAACCAAAAAAAAAAAAGCCACTTCAGAAAATTCCCACCATCATCCAATTAGCAGGCAAGACTTTGCCTGAGTATATGTCATGACTAGAAGGATATTCCAAATGAAAGTAGTAAGGGGACATGGTTAACTGACCGAAGATAGAAAATCCCATGGGATGGGATTAATTTCACCCAAGTTTACCGATCTGAAGTTAGGCATCTATTTAAAGCCGATTCTCTGGTGGTGGGAGATGACTGCTTTCAGAGGGTGATTCACCCCATCCGGAGCTGGGTGGATGAATCACCCTCCGGATGCTCTTGCCATTCCCTGCTGACAATGGCAGAAAGTGGGTGATGATCTCAGGCCATGTGCCACTCTGAAATGGCTGCTGCCAAGTGGGGCGAGTGCTGCGCACAGATTTCTCCCCCCACCCCGAGGCTGTTGACGGTGTGCATGCTGGAGGACTTGGGGATGCTTGTCTTTGTCTTTGCTGATGCTCCATCTGCCATGGTACAGCCAGATCAAGAGCCAGCATTTTGTTGCCTTAGGTATATACAAAATCAGCAGCAGCATACAGAAGGCTAAATAAGAAAAAGTAGTCACTGCCCAGCATTATTAATAGGTTGATATTAACTGGAGAAAAAAACTCGACACTTCTGCAGCTGTTCGGTAGTAAGGGAGTCCTCCAAAGCTGGACTAAGTGGAATAATGGATTATTTAAAATCTGTTGTATTATTGGTCCATCTACCAGATATTAGCACCTTAAGAGAAAGAAAGGAATAAAATAGCTCATAAATTCAAGGACAGAAATAAACCCAGCATTTCTCAGAGTTTATTCGGGAGAAACGTCCTGACTTCTTCAAGTTGTATCTTGTCTCACTGTGTCTGATTTTACAATGGTGCCGACTGGGGAGCTGACAGTCCCAAAAAGACTAAAATACGGACAGGGTGCTGCTCTGCTGGGCAGCACGTGAGTATGAAGTGCAACAGTTCCTGCCCACAGGTGTAAAAATCAGAATAAACTTTGAGACTGAGCAAGGATCATCATCCATGGCTGAGCAGCATGGCAACCCATGGGGTCAACAGAGTGAAAATAACTTTTTCAGAGCCATACAGCTGAGCCTGTGGCAGTACGGTGAACAGGAGACAGGACAGGGGAATCCCATCTCAGACCTGTAATCACAGCTGAGTCCTCCTAGACCCAGCTTTCTTGGATGACCTTTCAGTAAAAGGGGGTATAAAAAAGCAATATACAACCTGGTTTTAAGCCCACTTTCCCCAAACCGTATGACCCTTGCTTTGTAAAGTGATTTGGAATGATTTGGGTTCTGGCATCTGTAAGTAAAATCTAAGAGCAAGGAGCACTATTTTATTCACAGTAACCTCGCAGGTTTATTGATGCCTTAACGCATATCTTAGATATTGGGCAGTTGCAAGACTACCACATAATAGAGAAAACTTGTGAAACCTGTGTTCAAGCAAGTTTCTCTATTGCTTTATTTACAACTGGCTGGAGACGGCTTCTATGGCCAGTGGTTTGATATATTTTTGTGTAGTATTTAACAAGACAGTCATAAGGTTTTATGAACTTTCTGCCTAGCTGAAATAATCTGATTTGTGTCTCCACTTCAGTCTCTTAATCTCATCCTAATCTCACTTTTTTCTTTTCTCTTTTATTTTTCACTCCACTTTTAGATCTTGACATTCCTTACCTTTGGGCAACCTTCATTACACGAGAAAAAATTAGTACTGAACAAACTAACCTTGGGATGGTTAAAGAAATAACTCTTTTCCCAGTGGAAATATCTGAAATTCCTGAGCAATACCATGAGAAACAAATCTTGAATTTGATCTGATTTTACAGGATGATTCATGGTTTCTGACTCAAGAAAAGTAAACTTGTTGATTATAGTTTAGGTATCTCATCTTTAACAAAGAGATGCTATTTATTTTGTTACTTTCTCTCTAACCAAAGAAAATTTTTTTTCTTTCTCTGTTGCCAATATAGTATGAATATTAATAGCTGACATCCCCTGTGGACAGAGGAACATGGGTAACTTAATATTTCTCACCAACTGGCCAAAGGAGACAAGACAGGACCCAAAGCAACGGGAGAAATTTGCAGTGAAGCTCTTCTTGAGCTATGCAGTGAGCGGATTCAGGGGCAGCAAAGCATCCTCTCAGCTGTACTCTCCTGACCTCTGTTTCGAGTTGGCCGTGTCGGTTTTTTTGTTGTTGTTGCTGTTTTAATGGAACTTCTTGGAACAGACTGTGCATTTCTCAGGGTAAGGCTAATGCACATGCCATAACACAGCATTTTCAGTTGCCATGGAAGGAACAGGGCTGGTTTTATATCCTGGGTGAGGTCTTCTTGGTACTCCCTGGGATTTATTCATCCCACTGGCAGGTCTGTATGGGGAGCTAAATGCTCTTTAATGTGGCTAATCAGTCATTCCTCAATCCCAGCGCTGTGTTTGCATTACTCTACCCAGATGTCCATCATCTGACAGATTTACAAGACATTTTTTTCTTGTATGGTAATTATAGTAACTTCCTATATCGCACTTCCCTTCGGGTGTGGGTGGGACTTCTGCCTTTTTGTGTGAATGTGGCAAACCCATTCAATCCCATAAGCCTCTGCAGTAATAAAAAGAATACAAAGTGTGCAGAAAGGAAATGCACACCTCAGTCTTGCATTTATCCTAATTCATACTTGACTTACAGACTTTCAGTAGTCCCACTAACATCAGTGGACTTACCAGCTTAGGGAAACAAGAGGGAACCGCCTCGTCCTTGCACAGTGGCCCTGCAGCGATGGGGACACACACCTCGTGAGCTGACATCCGAACTCAGGCACAGACACCCAAAGCAGCGTGGATGTTGTCTAGGCTGTTGCAGGAGCTGAGCTTTAAAGCAGATGCTGGCTAGGACGGGAGCGGGCTAGGATGCCTCTGCCTCACTTGCTGGGAGAGAATAAGAATATTAAATTATGAATATTTTATTATTATTTACAATAAAACAGCTGCACTCTCTGTTGTCAGAATGCTGTAGCAGAAAGAAAGATTACTGAATTATTAATTCCTGAAGGCTAATTAACGTGAAGGATGCTAGAAAATTCTGCGACTAGAAATTCAAAGCCTGCCTGTATGTAGCTGTGAACAACTGTCACCTGGCCCAATCTTTCAGTTACGCCATTACACCATTTGGCTTCCTACATACACCCAGACAATACTTAAAATAATTACACAAACACACTAACCTGGCAACAGAGAACCTTTGTAAGAAGCAGAAGATAACTGAAAGAATTTGATTTACAATTGATAATCAAAAAAAATAAAAAACCCCAAAGCCTCTTGCCAGCTGTTCCTTTTAACTGAGCCAATTCAGCACGATACAAAGCAGATTTCCCAGACTGACACAGACTGAATTTCTGATTTCTAGACTTGTCCTCTTTTTGACAAGTGCAACTGCGATCTAATGTAATACGTTGTTTCTACAAGGTAAAGATGTTGCTGTAATTATCTGCTGCAGTTGTTACTAACTTTTTCAACTTGCTGATTCACTGCCATGCCTTCTTCTGTAAGCAAGGTCCAAAGAAATCATGAGATTGCAAAACAGCATGTGCTGGGAAAATGGAAATTGCTTTTGCTGCTGGACCAGCACTGTTTTAGCCAGAGTTTTGGGTTGTGCTGGCTGTGGTTCCATTCGTCCTGTAGGTACAGGATCAGAAGGGATTGGGAGTTGGGAGTGGTGGGAGGAGGTGGTGGGATGTCCTCAAAAACGAGGTGGCTGCTTGCAGCCATTTACTCTTTCTTCTTCCCTGTTGATATTTGCAACCTGGAGCTGCTCTGCAGTACCAGCCTGGTTGGGATAGTGGATCGGATTCTGGGTGGACAACGTGGGCAACCCTGCTTGCTTGCAGCTTGGTCCCTGTAGGACGTTGAAGAGCAGTGGGGTCCATATCCCACCAGCCGATTCTTAGCTGTGCTGGAAGGAATCAGATTTATCAACAAGGCCAAGTAGAGGATTTACAGCTTCTCCACACACAGGGGTTCCTTCTAGCTTTTTTCCCTCAAGCAGGTTTCATTTCAGTGCAATACAACCATTTAACAGCCCCGTGCGTTCCCTGGAAGCATTGTAGGGGTTCAAGGGATACATAGAGGTTTCTTTATAGGGATGAATATTGCCCTTTTTCATTCAGATCTATTACACGACAGTTACAGATGCAACGCTGAGAGCATCTATGGCTGATGATATAAAGGAGTGTGCATCAAATTCCATCAAGGACAGCAAAACATCACCAAGGGCCAGAAAATTGTTTAGAGTCAAGGAATAAACATTTCATATCAGAATAAATAAACTGCTAGAGAAGGTGAGGGAAGAGATGCCTGCAACTATAAGGCACAAGCTGGAACTTCATTAACACATACTCAAATCACCATTTCTCACCTTGTTTCTGCCTTTTGGGATGATCTTGCAAAATACTGTCCATCTCCAGCTCTGAGGGAAGGAAGCACAGAGCTGATGAGCCCATGGGAAAACTGGGACTGTTTTTTTTTTTTTCCTTTTTGATAAACATACACTTAGTATTAGCAGAATGAAACAAGTTTCTTGGGTGGCAGAAGAAGGTATTATCATCCCTTCCTATTAGTGATCATAGCGAAAGGGCAGTGCCTATGACTCAGAAACTCTGTGTACCTGGGACTGTGTGACAGAGAACCAAAACCCTATCCCTGCCCCAAAGATGCTAAGGTTCAGCAGGCTTTTTTCTTGATAACTTCAAAAATACATAGAGCAATAGTCATGAGGAATTATACTTGGGTTAAGTGCCATTATCCTGTGGTCCCATAGCTACAGCATGAAAGCTTGTCAGGAACCAGCCTGCCCTGGCTGTCAGTTGAAGCACATGGACTCCAAGCTCTTTCTTATGACTCTGATTCCCCTTAAAGATGTGCCATATCATGTGTTCACACTCTCAGGTCACGAGCAAGTATCAAATCAATTTAAGAAGGGATGTAATCCATCCGTATCAAAACTGCATTCTGTGTAAGCAGTGGCAGCATCCGCAGTTAGAGCAGCTTACCTTACATTTATTTTACATTGAGGAAATTTAAGACAGTAAAAGAACATATTTTGGCTAGCATTAATCCTTAGCAACCTCCTAACGATTTAGACAGCTGGTCCTTTCCGAAGGACGAACACATCTCAAAGAGTAAAGGTTAATATCTGCGAGAGAAACTTTTCCCCCCTTACTATATTTTCTTTGCCAGATTTTTTTTCCAGATGGAGAAAGTTTTCTTGTTTGTTTGTTTCTTTGTTATAAATTGTACCCAACAAAGAGGTTAAGAAAGTTCTCTTTTTTTTTTTTTTCTTTTAGGGGGAGGGGAACTAGCAAACTTAAACTGAGGAAATCCAGGCAGCCAGAGACGTCTGGACTATCCTAAAATATGTCGTCCTGATTTCTGCAAAAACAATAAATTTCACAAAGCTACATTCAGTTGACAGAACATATCCAAGGGATAGAAATTTCTTTATCTCGAGTTCAAGGATGATTCAGCCAAAGGACTTGTTGGAGATTCGTTCCAAATTCTGCTTGAATATAATCTACTTCACCACATATCATCTTATAACATAGCTGCTCAATAAAAGTGTTAGTAAGCAGCAGTTGTCTACTTCACCCCTCTCTTCGGTGGTGTAGCAAGGGCATTGCTCAATGTCCTTGGCAATGTAGGCACAACCATGGTCACTCACCAACCCCAATCTTCCTCCCCTCCTACTTCTGCCCTCCAGGCTCCTTTCCCAACCACACGCCAGAGGTCTCGGTGAAAATGGAAAATGTCCGAATGTGTATAAATATTTCCTTCCATCAGTAATATTAGCAACTTGAATAAGGTGTCCTTGGACATGCTGAGCTCTTTTTTTTTTTCTCAGTATTACTCCAGTTAAATCACTGGATGGATTTAAGGGGTTTTCACCACCTAAATGGAGAGCGTGGTCTGGTCCTCCAGCTCTGAGCCACCACTGCTACTCAAATCCAAGAAGAAAGAGGATGAAATGCTCGTGGAACCATCCCTTCTTTGCTGTTGTTACCTCCCAGTTGGAAAAAAGTGCAGTATACCTTGGCCTGGAGACATCAGCCTGTAGGAACTTTCAACAAGTAAAGATGCAAAATTGAGAGGAGCCTGAAGACAGTGAAATAATAAAGGAGACCTTGAAAGAAAACATTGTAACGTCGAAAAAAAGGCAGCAAATTGATCTAAGGATCCATCTGATCAATGGAAATAAGAAAAAAAGTGAGATAATAAGGCATGTGATGGAAGAGGGGATGGGTTGCTTGATAGCTCATCTAAGGAAGATATTCCAGTATATTATGCTCCATTCTGGCAGCATGATGAGGGGAGATTGCTGCCAAAGAGGAGGATAACTCGAGGAGAAAAACAAACAGAAAAAAGTATAGGAAACGTTTCACACTTCATTGTGAAGAAAGGTCAGCAGAGGTACACATGTCCTTCTTGTTTGTGTAGTGACAACATTGAATGGAGCAAATCACAGCTAGCTAAATAATTTTAAGAGAGTTACTCTGGAAAAGCAGGGGGATGCTGAGGCCAGCAAGCAGCCTCATCCCAGTCAAAAGCCTCTGCAAATGTATAGGTCCCACAGCAAAAGTGTAAGGTGAGGTGAAGGAGGTCCGGGTACAAAACGGGATAAAACAGCATCATGCAGTGTTGTATTACTAATGTCTGTGAGGGCCCAGCAGGACTGTGAGGGGGAAAAATGCCCATTATTCAGGATGGGAAAGCAATGAAAGCAGTGGGATTGGGTCATCAGGCACCTCCCAGCGTCGCCCTTGCCCTGCCCGCGACGAGCCTCGACGGCATCGCTGCTCCGTGCCATGCCTCGCGCAGCCCCTCGCTGCGGCCGCTGGCGCTGCAGCTCGCCTCGGTGATGGATGGACTGATGGGATCTCCATTCCCACACTTTCCAACATACATCTGCAAATCCTAAGAGGGACAAATGCAGACCAGCTGCCAATTGGCCTTACGGATTTGAGGGCTAACATCCAGTTGGCATCCAGCAGGTTATTCACACTGGAACAGGAAGCAAACTTCTTGCTGCAATTACCCTCCAATTTCTACTGTTTACCCCAGGAATAAACTAATTGCTGCTGTAAAACACCCCTCCCACCAGGTCCAGGAGTAAAGTATGGAAGAAACGAATGTCAGCCAGTTGGTCAGTAGCCAAATGCCTGGCCAGTGGCCAACTGGCATCCCATGTCTGATTCGCAATGGAGGAGGGCTCAAGTGCCTTGCGGCAGATAACCTGCCTGGCATTTTCTCCTGTTTACCCTACGAATACACAAAATGTCACACACTAAATCAGCGTTTCCCCGGTGGCCTGGCAGAAACATAGTAACCAGGACAGGTCTGCATTCTCCCACTGAATAAAGTCAATTTATTTAAGAGTTAGGAGCAAGGTCTGAAAGGGAAGTGCAAGGAAGCTGGAGAAGGGCTAGATAATTCCCATGGAGATGTACAGTGGACATCTCTCAAGGGTTCAGCCCTAAATGCCACCTCCCACTGTGTATGTTGAATCTCCTTTCTTCTTTTATATTTGTTTGCAAGAAACATGACAGGGGATATTGTCCCACACCTTTATGTGGGCTGGCAGGCTGGCAGGTTTACCAGCCGAAGAAAAGAGCAAAAAGTGCTGCCTGGCAGTTCTTGATCCCTACCTTTGATTTGCTGCCACTGGTTATCTGGGGCCCTTAACCCCTTTGGGAGGGGGCAGACTGGTTGGTAAGCACCGCTGCAAGCAGCGTGCTGCATCCCTCCCAGCCACACAGCTTTCTTGCAGCTTTGCATCCCATTCAGGAGCAATCAGCCTGGATGGAGCTAGTCCACCTCTGGTTTCAGCTGTAACCCCAGAGGAGGATCTTACAGGGCTGTCTCTTAATTACAATGCACTCCATAATCACTCCTCTATTCCTGTCTTTCTAAATTCTGCTCGCAGTGGCAAAGCCAATTTTGGACACCGGGAGTAAATATCATTTGGTTTTCCCCTTAGTGTTGTTATCCCAGCAAAGAGGAGTGACAAGAATGAGTCACTATGGCATTTTGCAAAACATCCCAGGAAAAGTGTTTGTCTGAAAAAGCAAGAAACCTAGACCCAGGAGAGGTGACAGGATCCTTTAGAGCCTCTCAAAAATTATAGGAATGGAATATTCCAGCACAAGTGGACAGCGATAAGCAATAAAAAGCAGCTAACTGCAGAGCTGTTTGAGTGCTCGACTTTTGCCTGGTAGATATTAGCAATTGTATCGGATTGCATGCCTGGCTTTTCCTCTTTTTCCATGAGGAATGACGCTTAGCTCAGCAGCTCGGGTCCCCACGCTAACCCCCTGCTCCAGGCTGAGCTTTGCAGAGCTGCCATCCTCCCCCTGTAACGGCAGTCGGGGCTGCCTCACGGAGGAGCCCCATGCACCCCATGCCCCGATTCCACTGGCTCAGCTTGTCACCCGTGTCTGGGAAGAGCAAAGGACACCTAGCTCTGTGCCTGTGGGCAGCAGCCTCGCTCCTTACGCAGGTGGGAAAGGTGCAGCGGGAGAGCTGGGGAGGGCTTTCCGCAAAACAGTGTGCAAGAGTGCAGGGATTCACTGCTTTTGCATTTCTACAGAGCATTTCAGCCAGTTATCATCAGCCTCTCACCACTGAAATCAGTGGTAAGGTAAGCAAATACCTGCCAAGATGTGTTTGCTGGGCACCGAGAAGTGGAGCAAGCTAGCAAAGGCCAGCCAGGAGGTGAGGGCAAATGCCACCGCTCCTAAACCCTCATCCTGTGCACGCACTGGGACTCGGCACCTCCCGTGGAAACAGCCAGCAGCTCCGGGTAACCTCAGTGCATCATGGACAGGGACATGGAAACCTTAAAATTGTGAACAGATAATTAGGGGAAAAAATTTGTTTAAAAATCCAAAATGACCCAACCTAGTTAACCCTAAAAATGCCCTTGCCTCCTTTAAAATGCTGCCTTGTGTCACTTGTTCTTAAAGCTTGCAAGCAAGCTTTATATTAGCCTAATATATTTTCTTCGTCAAATGTATACATTCCACTTAAAAGAAAAAAACCCACAATAGAACCTATGTACATTGCTGCAAGACTGTAAAATTTAATAGCAAACAGATTACATACTTAGCAATAGACTAAGCACAATTAGGCCTCACATTCCTCTCACTCCTATAAATAACTCTCAGTTTCCTCTCCGTGTCTGCAAATTTCATTAGTATGATGGAAAGAAAAGAAAAATACACACACACACACACACACACACACACACAAAAGCCCCAAGCTCTCTTTTCTTGCAAAGTCCAGAGCCGATCTCTCAATCAAGGGCTTTGTTCAGCCTGCGGGAGGGAGCGGGGAGTTAAAATACCCACCCCCACTAACCCTTGGGCCATGTGTTCCTGGCCATGAAGGGAAAATTTTCTGCAGATGGCTTAGGAATTCACCTGCAAGAAACAGAAAAAAAAAATCTCCCCCTCTTTGCTAGTCTGTGTGTGCAACCTGCAGCTGAGGCTGTGGGGAGCGGGGATGTGCCGCTGCCTCTAAGAGCATCATCACCTCTGCTTGTCCTCGACACCAGCAGGAAGGGTAGATGTCATCCCCAGGTCAAAACCGTCCCTTAAACACCTCTGCCACAAATGTGCCCTCTTCAAGGTCTCTGCCTAGGCTTGGCGGTTCCTGATGCTTGGATTCAGCTGTGAATTTCATTCTCTATAAAGGAGACAAGTCTACAGCTGTTCACTGATTATTCAAGGCTTGGAGGTCTGTGCAGAACTATGCAGATCTTCAGCATCTGCATCTTATCTTCCCCAAGTGGAGAGCCACCAAATAACCTATGCACCAAGTGCATGTAAATACAGGGTGTAATTGCACGGGGTGCAAGAGTAGATAGTGCTGGCCTCTTCTATCCATGTGCTGGCCTGAAGTGACCTCAGCTAAGTTATTAAGAAAAAAAAATGTTTAAAAGGTTCTTATTAACTGCAAGGAGAAAAAAGGGAAAAAAAAAAAAGAAGATCAAGCTCAGACAAGAGTGTACAAAACCTTGGAAACTTGATGTAGTCAACACTATGACTTAATTGATAAAAATTGGAGGTGTTTCCTTGGGTGCCAGTGCTGTTGTGTTGCTCTGACTGGCTATTTTGTCCAGGGTAATTTCAGACATCAAAATAAGATGGCTGAGGTGCAAGGCAGCTTGGGCAAATGGACTTCTGCCACGTGGAATTGGTGGCAGTGGCATTCAGGTGAGAATGTGGGGAACTCAGGTTATATGTCCCATTAAAGGGTATCTGAAATTACACCAGCATAAATGTTAATTGTTAATAGCTCTTATAATGTTTGGCAGGGGAGAGATTTGAGAGTTACACCAGGAAAAAGCTCTTGAAAGACAAAATCAGTATTTCTGCTATGCAGAAGCTAACACCGTGCAAGGATGAGCTGTGTGTCTCACCCTTGGAGCTGGGACCATGTCTGCAACTGCTGCCCGTACAGCATCATCGGCAGCTCCATGGCATAAGTAACAGCAAGAGACACAGCTAATGCTACCACCTCCTCAATCTGTCTGCTAATTTGGCTCTGTTCTTTTGAGCATCCTCCTTCATAAGCCACATCAGAGGTAGGGGGAGGGAAATGAGGTGGTGAGTGCTTTTTTCCCCTTGACAGCAGAGACATCTTTATTTTCCTTCCTCTATGTTCTCAGCTGACTGACATGTTAGCATCCCAAAGTATGTTGCATAAATAATAAAGCCCATGCAGTTCAATGTATTATTTGCTCTTTTTTCTAAGAAAATGCAAGATTTCTTTCCCTTCCCTTCCCACACCCTTCTCCTTTCATCTTTTGAAGAAAGACCTATATAAGAAATGATGGGCAGCCATCCAGGAATAATGAGACAAAGATGATAATGTAAACCTCAGAAGGCGGCAGCTATTGCAGGCAGACTTTTTGCATTTGCAGTGCTGTATGCGGCCAATAGAAAGAAACACGGCCTGTCAAGCATGTAGAGCAATCCAAGATACATTAAAAGAACATGCATCAGCTGAATACAAGGCATAGATACGTGCCTAAGTCTACATCTAGGTGCTAAAACGCAAGCACCCCAACTCTCGGAGAAGCTGAGCATCTATAAGTAGGTCCAAAGTTGATAGATAGACTCTTGCAAGTTTTTTGGTGTTTGTGATTAAGGCTCTTCATCACATCATTGCCAACCTCAAAAGGGTGGCACTTATCAGCTCATACTCTGCCATTTTGTTCTCTTTTTCTTACGTCAGGATCTCAGCGAGCCAATTTACTCCTTGCACAGTTATCTTCCTCTGACTTTATGAATTCCATTAAATTTTTACTGAAGTGAAATAATTGCCTGGCTTTTTTCTGCATTCAGTTCACGGTTGTTTTAGTCTCCAGTGACTGGAGGATGCCGAGATTGAAAGATCCAGATGAATCTAAGGAGTTAAAGGCTGGAAGAGCATATTGTTCTGCCTCAACATTTAATGAGTTCTTACCCAATCTATTACTTTGCCTCATCTCTCCATTCCTATTAGCAGAAGAGTAACACCGTGTGTCTGCAAATAATCAGGTCTCAGTCCTAAAGCCCATAATGAGTTCATCCCATGCAAAAGAAATGTTATCTCTAATGTGTTAAAAAAGCCAAATTGCTGCCTACCTTTCAAGTAGTGTAAAGTCCCGATCAACAGCATTGAGGAAATGAATCACTTGCGAAGCCACACTTCGAATGCCACGTCATTATTATTAGAATGGGGAAACGAGTTGAAGATAAAACTTTGATTCAACACAATGGAAAAATACTGTACAGTGGGAGAGAGGCCTGCCTGCTAAGTAGATAATGCCAAGTTTGATGAGAAAATACTTTATATTTCCTCTCCCTTGAAATCCGAGTGTACATTTTCCAGGTCGACTGGAAAGAAACAGGTTGTGAGATGTCACTCAACACTTGAGGAGAGGAGACCTCCCTTTTCCAGATGCAGTTATACAGAGGCAACACGCAGTGCTCACCAATATTGTTTTACATAGTATGAAGCGTTTCTATCTCTAGACTACCTGTAAACTGAGCATAACCAGGCAGGCTGGCATGGTTCTGACCCATGTTTTAATCACTTAGCTTTCAATGATTTCTCCCTCCAAGGGGCCATTTAGAAAAAATCTTTTTAATTTCATTGCACACTTCCTCCTATTGATAGGTAAAGGAAACAAAGTCCCCTTGACTTTGCCATCCTCAAGAGCGAGTGAACCCCTCAGTTTTGGAGGGCCTTTGAATTAATTTTAACCAGACATGGATGCAGGCTGTGGTTTGCTAAGATGTGATTTCTGCAGAGCAAATCATCTTTGGTATTCAAAGCAAGGATATAGTGGGGAAAGCATAATGTGCTTCCCTCGTAGCACTCACTAAGCATGGGCCACTGGCAGGCAGGGGATACAGCTTTGTAATGTCCCTTTTACACTCATTTCCCTGCCCTGGGGATAATAGTTTCTCAAATGTGGGGAAGGGGAAGAGTGGCCTTTATTTTTTTTTAATGCACAGTAGTCAAACGGAACCTCATACTAGAGCTTTGAAAGGGTAACTTTGCACCTGATGTATAAACTATAACATCCAAAATAATGTAGACAAATCTTTCCATTAAATAAATGACTTCTTCTGAATAGGTTGTAAAGCTTGGTTTCCTTCACTCTGGATGCAGTTAGCCTCACTGCCTCAGCTGTCCATGGCAGCGGCTGCTGAGGGAAGAGCGCTAAGCAGAGCTTTGCGAACTGTTTTCCCACTTTCCAGTCTTCTTATAAATGCAAAGCTGACACCAGGTTCATGGGTATGCTGGCTGAGATCAAGGACGCTCTCAAAACCCTGACCTAGAGCATGAATTTGCCCCAAAGCCCAGGATTTTGACCAGATTCCCATGATCAGGGTCAAACATAGGGAGTGAGAACTGACCAATGAGCAATGCAAAATAACCTACTCTCCTGGGCTGAGGCTCACCCAGAATAGAAGCAGCCAGCTCAGGGTCTCCTTGCTATTTAAATCCCATTTTGTCACTGTTTTTAGCAGGGCCTGGGTAGGAGTTTGCAAGTACAACCCTGCTCTGGAAAGCCCTGGGAAGAGAGCAGCGATGGGATCTTCCCACACTGACATACCAACTTGGATCGTGTTGTTCCAGTTAAAAACTTCACATCAGAAGAAACCCTGTTGATTTGAACAGCCAGCTCCTCAATAGATATAATGTTAACTCCACTGTTTCTGACAGGTTAAACATCTGCTTTTGCTGATGTATGAGCAAGAAAACGCGTGTTTTGTAGATCTCAAAACACCGTTGTCTGTTAGATGGGAAGGTCCCTCTGCAGTGCAGAACACATGTATAGTCTCTCCAGTGTCTAAAATATGTTCTTATTTATTCACCTGATTTCCACTTTGGCTGGATAAAGCTGATTTTTTTTTTTAATGTTGCCTTTTTGCTTGTGTGCTCAGTAACATTCATGTCTTTTTCACCCAAGGATAATTGAATCTCCAAAGCACAACACCACTATCAACATTAAATCTTCCCTGACATATGTACACTTTATTGAATTTTATTAAAACACATTGGTGCTTCACTGAAATCATGAAGAAGCATCTCCCTGGAAAACGAAATCTTTTCCAAGAAACCAGAAGTCTGTTTTGAGGAGCCCAGACCAAATGATGGCAAAGTCTCATTTTACTGGATGTAAGTAGAAGGATATTTTCACTAAATCTGGAAAGATGCACAAGAAATGGAAATTTAATTTTCCCCATAGTGACTGTGGGCCCACATGGACAAATAGGAGGAAGAAAAAGAAATAGGTCATATCCAAAATAAGACCAGAAAGACATTTTAGGCCATCAAATCCATGTTGGTACTGTGCTGCATAGCTCCAGGCAGATGTTCCCTATGAAGGGATCTGCAGTTCCAGGGTGATTCGGTTGACAGCACGACCCTTCCCCGCCCTTTGGGCTCCACCTCTCACACACATACGGCTTTCCCATAACTGACACCACATGCATAGCACGGTGTGAATAGTGCAGGAGAGTGTTCTTTCTGATCCCTGAAACATGTTTTCAGAGAGTCCAAGAGAAGAAACTGCTTTAGCCATGGCTGTCAACCCCTAATTAGAAGCAAGCGATCAAGCTGAAGCAATGGATGAGTGGCATTTGTCTACAATTAAAGTTTTAAATGGCTGATGGATTTCTTTACTCACTCTTTGTGCATGGGGTTGGAAAGGGCCCATGCTAAGTGTCTATTGCACGTAAGCTTAATCAGCAGTGATGTAATGTGATTGCACATATTAGACTGGTGCATGTTATGTAAGGCAGAATATCCTCAGCCACAGCTGATTGAAACCACAAAAAAGTCTTGACAAAGCTTTTAGAAGTCAGGTTGGGGACTCAGTTCTTGTCCATTCCCGCACAGCACCTAATAGTGCAAAGCTACAAAAAAGCTATTTTATAGAGGAAGGAAAAACATCCATTGTTGTTTGAGTTTGTCCTAGACAATCTCAGTAAAACCTGCTCCTTCCGATATTACACAATGGAGCATGTGCTGAAACTTGTATTTTTCTTTCTGTGAGGCAGTCTTAAAGACACAGTGAATTCTGTGAAAACCAGATGATCTTTTTTCCTTCAGAAAGCCATAAATAGCAATGCGTAATAAAATGCCGTACTTGAGAACATGCCCATTTTACAGAAATGAAGAACCAAGGAGAAGAGAAGAATAAAGTGATCTGAATTAATTACTGAGCTCTGGTGACTGCAACAGCTTCACACTTAAATGTGGGAAAAGGTCTTGTCAAAGGCCCCCAACTCTTGCTGACCATCGCTGCAAGCACTTTTCCCCTTATCTGTTTTTGGGAAGCTCGAAGTTAGATAACCGGCTGAGGGTCTGTCCACAGGCGATGGAGGGAGTTGGGAAATACAGGACCGTTTCTCCTAGAAGAAAGTTAATTTCTCTTTTAAAGGATGAGATGCACGTCACCTAACTGTGAGCATCATTATTGCCTCCACCCTGGTGCATCCCAAGAGCAGTGGGTTGAGGGTGTGACACGCAGTGTAGTTGTTGTCACCTCCAATGAGGATGCTGTGACATGTTTGAGCATAAAGGAATGCAGAACACAGTTGTGAAGTATTAAGCTGCCTTTGCCTCAAGCGTTGCAATCAAAACAAAAGAAAATATTACTTTTGTTTTGCTAATCTTCTGTAGACTTGGTAAAATAGATAATACGTTCCATTAAGCTCAAGATAGTTAATTACTAGTTAGGAGATCCAATATATTCTCAGGGTCATTTTCCAGTTGTCATTTTGCAAGAGAATTTTGCTTTGACGTCATTGAGAGACGAAAAACACTCTGTGGACAAAAGAAACCACAAATAGAGGAAAATACATCAATATTGTTTTTCTTATAGCCTGCCACTCATTGGGTGGAAATTTTTTGCAATATTGTGAGCCTGCCTCTGGCAAAGCTCCGTTTTCAACCCTAATGTGTGCAATAATAGAAGGCAGCTTATGAAGCCATTCCTGGAAAAGTTTTGCAGATCTTGCAAGTCCTTTAAGGGCTATCTTCAGGGAGGCTAAATGCTGACCTACGTCTCAAGGAAGAGTCCCCATTGGGAAATATATATATATATATATATATATACACACTCATGTATATTTTCATGTTGAAATTCAAGACCATTATTCAATTATTTTTTTCTTAAGTTCTGTTGCATTCCCATCCAGGTGCAAATCAGTCCCACGACCTTCATCAGTTAACAAGAAAATTAGCGTTACCAAGATGCCATACCTGGAACAGAGAGATAATTATGCTCATTAATATTAAACTGATCACCCACTGAATCTATTGTCCTGCTTCAGCAGTAGCCAAATTAACATTAAAAAAAAAAGTTCATTATCAACTACAGTCTGATTCTAGCAAGGTTTCTAATCTGATTAATTGCTATCTAGTTTATTTAGATACAAAAACATAAAAGCATCTAAGAAAACAAAATACATGGTAATTTGTTCTGTACATGGTGTATGTTTGTGTATAGAAGTGCTGGCTGCAAAAGTTGCTACAAAAAAAATTATTCTGTTGGATACTGCAGGGCTGAAGTGGAAGTTAAATAAGAATGCTTAACAAAATGTTGGGGTTTTTTTCCTCTGGAATTTTGTTTTGGAAGAGAACCTGAGGGAAAAAATTCTGACAATGTCAAAATATTCTGTTTTGACTATTTCAGAACAGAATGTTTAGAGTTTCCTTTTCGAAATGGCTTTTGTTTTGAATTTTTTGGTTTTGTTATATTTTCTCTTATATTTTTATATATTAAATATATTATATTATAGAACTAAAAGTTAGAAAGCTATAATGAAAATAATTGGTTTTATCTACAGAAAACATTTTCTGGATTCTTCCTGTGGAAAATTTTACTTTGGACCTTTGCACAGTCTCTGGTTTGTAACAAAGGACTAAATGCTGTGTTGGCCTTGAAGGATGTAGTAGAGAGAAACCGGCCACAGTATCTTTCTTAATCCTGTAGGAGGACCCAGCAGGCATACATTCTCCAACAGATATCCAGCTTGGGTTAAAAACACCAGGTGCTGTTTTTATGAAGGGTAAATTGAGGGAAACTGGAGCCTGCGAATCTCATCCAGACTGCCCTTTGCTTCCCTGCCATTTACTGTCAGACTCCTCCAGACTTATGGGCAGCAGTATCAAATGATGAAGGAATAAAACGAGTTTATGGACTGGTCTACAACCCATTATGGATGTGATAATTTACCACACTGTTATTTTGACATTTGCAATGCAGCCCCAGGAGAAGGTATATCCCTCCGAAGGCTGCATCCATGCTATATGCATCCAACCAAAGAGGCCATTACAATCAGAACAACTTTTTTCAAGGAGACTAAGCTTCATCTCTTTGCCCTTGGCTTCTTGTTGCTCATTATTTGAAGGGTTAAATGCCTACTTTGGACATGCTGATTGCAGAGAGGTTTCCCAGAGAGATTGTGGGGTCTCCATCCTTGGAGATACTCAAAACCCAACTGGACACAGTCCTGAGCATCCCACTCTCAGTGACCCTGCCTTGAGCCACAGGACTAGGCAGTCCCCAGAGGTGTCATCCAGCCTCGGGACCCTGTGAGTCTATACGGCTGAGAGAGCAGAGAAAGAGAAAAATTGATGGTGAGCCATGTGCTGTGAACAGGAACAAGTTGCACGTTTCCTGTGCACAAACAGGAGCATACATTTTTTTATGCACCGACTGCAGCAAAGGGTTGAAGAAAAAAGGTGCAATGGCATTTCTCTTTTACAGGTTCAAAGGCAGACATGTCTTCCAGGTAGCAAATGCACAACATCAGTTAAACTCCTTCCTTGCATATTCCTCGTAATGCAGAGCTGCCTGTTGCTCCCTCTGCTAGCTGTCAAACAGAATGCCAGCACTCTCTACACTGAATGAAGCTGTGTTATATTAATAAAATTATTTTCCTAATGAAATTTAAGCCTGGGGAAAAACAACAAGGTTTGTTCATGGAGGGGAAATTTTGTTTGCCATAATCTGCTTCACTTACTTCACTCTGTGATGGTGGCCGCTGGAAGGCACCTGGGGGGGAAGGAAAGAGACTTCTCATCTGAAAAGTTAGAGTGTGTAGGCACACTGAAGAAGGTAGCTTATTTTTAAACTCCTGGAGGATAATTAAATAGATAAGACAGCGTGACCTTGCTCCTGTTCCCATGTTACAGTCTAAAAGGTCTCAGCAGTTGCAGGCTGGATCCCCCACCTTGACTAGCGATGCCCCCAGAGACCTGGAGCCTGGCTGAAGGTCCTGCCCCAGGAGGACGTTGCAGATCCTGACCATGCTGGCGCAAGGCTGGCACGGGGCAGCAGCCACGCCAGGGAGCAGCACCCTTGGCTGGAATCTGGAAATTTGGAAGCTTATTGCTATAATCTGTGGTTATGATTTCCAGCCCTGCCAGCAATGCCGGGAATCAGACCACAGTGTCCCGAGTGCAAAGAGCCTTTATTGTAATCCGATAAAACCTTAACAGCCAGTTGTCTTCTTTTTATGGTAAATTAAGGGCCTCATTTACTCTGCAGTGGCCTGCTTGCCCTTTTGTTTAAGTCTCAATAAGAGTGAGGCAGGGAGCACGGGGTGGGAAAATGGATCCCAGATTCCCCCATTCAGACTTGCGGCTTTGAAGAATACAAACAAAATCCTATTTTCCCAAGATATCTGATTTCCGACTGGCACTTTGGCACCTCACTAGAGCACCTAGAAGCCGTAAACAAGGCCAGTTGTGAGGTTGCATGGTATGAACTCCAGTGCACCTACTCCGCAGCGGTGTCCAAGTTTCCCTGTTCTGTTTCTTGGAAATGCAATCAGCTCTGAATCTTAGATTTCTCCCATACTGGCAACAGCAAGCTTTTGCCTCAAACATCTTGGCTGGAAACCTTCCAGTGAAGCTGTACTTTCAGCTGTTTTGGTTATTTCCATATTAAATGCTCCCACTTGCAAAGCACTGTCCTCTCAGATGGAGATGTATGTGTGCTGCGTGCAGTTGTGATAACTCATGGCACTAATTACAGGTATCCGTTTCTTTATGGGATACAGATGGGCTACCCAGGGACACTGCTGCTCCCCCGGTCCCTCTGCAGAAAGGATCTGTTTCCATAACTCTGGGATAATTTATGAACTTCCTTCGTCTTTTTGGCACAGTCGTACTCGAAGTGATCCACTGCAACCCGTACTTACAACGTAATACACTCATCTCGCTGCAGCGAGTGATGCAGATTCATCAGTCAACCCTACATCCGTTTAACGACTCAACCTCTTCAAAGCCATCTCCTGACCTCTGGGGAATCCCTTTTATTCTGAATTAGCTCGTAGTTTGTTTTTGCCTTTGCATCACTCTCTGTGCTCTCCTGTTAACTCCTCTGTTTCAGCCTTGTTGTAGCAGAGGCTTTGCTGTCAATCACTGTGATACTGTGATGGGACTGAACACTGAGAGTGAAATATTTGGGAATAGTTATTTTTGGCTAATTTATTCAGCTGTCACAGTCCAGCATGTGCATCGTCACGGACACATTGAGAGCAAGTACTGCCCACTTGGCAATAGCTGCCACCTCTGCGTAGTTGCATCAAGATTTGAGAGGCCTTGCCACACTCTGCATCACTGGGAATGATTCCACGACTAGGTGTCAACCCCTTCATATGCTTTAATAATAAAGGAAAAATATGTTTCAGCAACACTTTTTCTTCTTTCTTGATTATTTTTACATATTCTCCCTCAAAATTAAAAAAAGCAGAGTTAAAATTACTTTATGACACAAATGTTAGTTTACCAGTTCCTTCAGGGTGGTAAACAAGAGAGGGAATTACAATTTTAACTTTATGCCCAACAAGACACAATTTTGGTCTGTTTTTAGGAGTGCTGAGCACCTTCATTTTCCAAGCTATTCCAGCATTGTCAAGCATTTCTGAAAATCAGGCCTGAGAGAGGTCAGCCTGGATTTCCAAAATTGGAGAGACTTAAATCAGAAACCACTTAGAGCTTTAATTGTTGGTCTTAAATGCCTCAGTCACCTTTCCTGATTCTCTTCTTATTACCCGGAGCACAAACTTGAGTGGAGCTCATTATCTGCTGCAATAGTAGGGCTATAGCAGAAAAGAGGCCACCAAACACACAACATCCTCCAGGATCAGCTGCCGCAATCGGGACGAGCCACGTCCATGCTCTCAGCCAGGAGATAGCTGCAGAAGAGTGCAAAGATCAGAACCAAGAAATAAAATAATCTCCAGCAAAGAGAACTATTGGACTAAGGTCGAATTGCCTAACATAGATCTCAGCAAAGCTTCTTTTCACCAGGTTTTTTTCACTGTAGCAAGCAGATCTCACTCACTTCAGGACTGGTTTTCAGTGCAGCTTCAAAAGGCAAAAACAGCAAACAAAAGAAGTTGGTATGAAGAAGATATCAGGAATCATAAAAATGCTGAAATTAGCAATGGTTTTCAAAAAAGCCATCTTGATTTATGATTTTTTTTTTTTTTTCAAAAACTGCAGATCTTGATTATTCCTGGGTTATATTTAAAAAAAAAACTAAACACAACCAACCTTCAAGGTATTTTTGTCAAATATTTTCATTCCTTTTCCAAAGGAAATAGTTGATTTTATAACTGCAGATGCCTCTTCGTGAGCTGTTCAAGAAAAATCCCATGGTTTTTTTCCATTCATTAGCCAATCCAGGCTCACTTTTGCATCCACAGTCAGGTGTTGCCATTATAAAACTGGGACACAGTGTTTACATTTTTATTATGTGCTCATAATTAGCAACTTTCTTCGATGTCCCTCTGGTTACTAATTAAAAAGCAGCTGATACTCAATGGAAACTTTAAGAACATTCTGTTTTGAGATTGTTCTGCCAGAATGTCCCATATTTTCTGCTTTTTATTAAAACTAACAGTAATTCTACACAAATAAGCTCATTATTGTTTAAGATGAGACCTGGTGCTTCCACATACTCCCCAGCTGAAATTGTCATGTTGCTGCATGACATCATAACATTACCTATAGCAACTAGCTCTGATGCCACAGTCATAGAGATGTGATCTCAGGTGGGAAATCAACAGCTGGAGCAAATGAAATCTGAAATTCAGTGCAGCAGACAAATGAACCCCTGAATGTGCACACATGTACACGAGAAGAAAAAGCAAATAAAAGTGAAGCAAAAATATTTTCTTCTAAAATGTCCCATGAGCAAGTGTTCAGAGGGCAGACTTTCACTGGTCAGATTTACTGGTGGATTTTCACAGCTGCAAAAGCCTCTCGATGTTCCTGCCATGCACTTGTTTCCATGCTGCTCCCACAGAGCATGCACAAGCGGCTCAATGCATGGTTATTTCTGCACTCAGGACATTTTTGTGCATGAGAAAGTAAGGCAAACTATCCGGGAGAGGAAAATACGTCTCTGAAAACACTGTGCACCTGACATGCTTGCTAAAATTATAGCAAGAAAGGGGTATTTTTTTGTATTCCCTCATACACAGGGATTCATCTGGGACAATGAGAGTGTTTCCACCACACAGGTGCCTCTTGTTTTCCATCAGGATCGAGCCTGTAGACTCCAGCAGAGGCCCCAGTCCTGCAAGGTACTAAGAACCCCAATACCCCACGGGTTTCCGTAGAGCTGAGACCAAGCTGCTCCCCACTGGATGTCCATGGTCACCAGCAGCAGAAGACCCTCTTGGCTCGTGTAGCCCTTTGCAGGACTCCACTGGGGCCAGAGGGATCTGGGGTTGCAGACTTGCAGCAGGTCTCTAGAGAAGCCTTTCTGATATCGCAAGTTGTTATTCATGCCTCTAACTCCAGATCTGCTATGCAAATCTGATGAAAGTTGTTCACCCCCAAATTTCATGTCCCTGGAGAGGATCCCTGTTTGGCTAGAAACTAGTGAAATCTGTCATAAAGCTGGATCCCTTCCATATAAACACTTACATGTGAATAAGAGGAGGGCTGTTAAATCCATCTGCGTGTAGCACGGGGAATTTTTGCTTTATGCTCTGCCTATGTTCAGGCTTCATGGCTTCATTGCCTGCCAAAACAAAAAACCAAACCAAACCACCCCCAAAGAAGTTGTGTGATCACTCCGGAGTCCTTGGACTGGAAAATAATTCTGAATTAAATGAAGACCCTTACATTTACCAAAGGCTGGCAGATACTGCCTTTTGCCTTTTGTCTCCTGATGGATTATTCACTGCTAGTAAGCTGATACCATTTCCAGGTTACATGTGACACAAAATTGCTCCAATATAGTAGTATTGCCACTTTTTAGCTTTTCAGTTCTCTTGCTAATTATCTCTTTTAACTTGGTTTATCTGTCTGTCTGCCAGACATCAAAAGTAAAGAGGAAGCAAGACATAGGCAGAGAAGGGTTTTTTTCCCACTGGTTGACAAATTTCAGGCTCAAGAAGAGATCACTGTGGGCATGAACTCAACTTTCTGTATGGTTCAGAGAGCAGAGTCTCCCTTCTCCTCAAGCTCAACAGACGGTTTTGGAGGTAGGACCATCTTCCAGCAGGCATCCCAGCTTGACAGGACAATTTTGAAGGAATTTTGAAAGACTTTACCACTTCTCTTTTGCTTCCTCATACAGCTATTTTTGGATTCACCAGTGTTGCTGTTTGTTAGTGATTCTGGCCAATGCTGCTTTGCAAAAGACCATTTCCCTGCCTATCTGCTGGGTGTAAACATAATCTTCAAAATAGAGTATGTGCTTCCAGAAGCTCTGAGGAATAGCAGAGAAAAGGGGAACTGCTCAAAGCATGTCTGATGAGAGATCCTGTAGTAACAGCAAATACTTTCTCAAATAAGAAATCTGGCTGCAAGATTTCAGTGTCTCAGGCTACTGGAGCAGTTAATGAGTGAGGAAATAAATAATAGATGGGGAGAATAAGCCCTGCAAAGCAGATTGGCGTTTTATGCGAAACAACTACTGCATTTAGCATCCTGGTATGACATTTCCTGTCTTATGGATTAATGAAACCTTAGTACCCACCTTGTATCAGCTTTTTGGGGAGGCATATCCCAAAATTATATGTCTGGGTTGCTGCTGAACAGGGACAAACCAGACAAGCTTCAGAAGAAGTCGCTCAGTACAGGGCAGAGTCCTGCTTCGTAGCCAGCCTGAATTTTCTAACTGATACATCAAGGCTGTGCAACACCAGGGGCTACCCTTTGGTCAGCAAACATCTCCCTCTTCCCATCTGCGAGGGCAAAGTTTGGGTTTTTGCCTTTGCAGCCACTTTCAGAGACTGCTTAAAATTTAAAAATAAAACACAGGTTCTGCAAAGAAAACAGGTGTCTGCTCATTAATTCCTCATCACATGGATTTTACAGCAAGTGAAGGGACAATGAACACATGGGAAAATGTAGGACTCTGATACTACATTGTTTCTTATAGTTTTATATCGATAAACAGTGACTCACCTTCAAAAACGTGATCCAAAGACAATAAAGGGAAGTACATAGAGATCTGATGGTCTTTGCTGACTTTGTTTTGTTTATGGCCCCAAAACACTGTAAAAGAAACATCCATAAGCCTGTCCTATGTCTGTAAAGTATGGACTACAGTCCTGTGTAAGAGCTGAAAAATCATGTATAGCCTCTCCTTCCTGACACAGAGAGCTGAAAACAGTGTAGAGTAATAGCTAATACTTCAAGTTTGCACAATTTTTTCTAGCTATAACTTCTTTCAGAGAATGAAAATGTACCATATTTTTCTCATTTGTCTTTTTCTTTCCCACCAAATGCTGCATTTCATAACATTTGAAACGTTGGTAAAATGTATTTCCGATTCTTAAAGGGGACCATGCATGAAATCAACTCCAAAAGGGGCCAGCAATGCTCATAACTAATACACATCAAAGGGGAACATTCTTCTTCTTGCACCGATTGCTGTAAAAGCACCAAAATTCCCACTTCAAAGTGGATTTGCCGTGCTGCAGCAACAGGCATTAGGAACATGTCCTGAACACAACGTACCAGTATTTTGATGAAACGCAACAGAGAAGTGACCCTAAAAATATGGTGCAACCACGTGTGCTAAGACAAAGGCGATGAGATCTCAAGCTTCATGCCCTGATCTCTTTTACAGGGAATCAGGAGGGACGTCCAGACCTGCAAGACCAGGAGATGGTTTGAAAATCATCTCTATGAGGTGTAGACTATTGGCAGAAGGAAGGAGCCAGGTGTCTGCAGGCAGCGATGCTCTGGTCCAGCATGGCAAATGCTTCCTTGCAAAAGCATTACTCAATGTGAAAACTATTCTATGCCCCAAAAAGTCAGTGGGAATTTCTTGTTTTTCTCACTAACACCAAGATATTACCTTACATGTCCTAAAGCTTACCAAAAATCATTAGAAGTTTTCTCATTAAAAAGAAAAGAATGAAAAAGCCAGAGCTTTTCCTATAGGCGCTATTGGCTTGTGATGTGTGAAACCCACACTGCTGGGATTTAAACTTCATCCTTTAATAGCCTTCATTTGAGCTCATATTCACATATTCCCATGAGGCTCAGGATGATGATATCTAAGTACCTCGACTCCCCAACCGAGATTAATTGCACAGCTCTGAGGTGGGGGGAGTTGGTGGCAACAGGTCCTGGACAAGAGGTAGATGATGGTGAATAGTCAGAGCAGAGTCTTTCACAACACATTTTATTGCAAACCACAGCCCGAGCAGGGGCAGGGACTGGCTCTAGAAGATACCCACCGGCAAACCAGGCTGCATCCCTGCAACCCTCTTCCCGCAGACGGAGGCAAAGTCCTCTGCTCCTCCCAACACACACGCGTGTCGGTCCTCCATGTGCTATATGGCAATCATAGCTGCAGTCAGCTCTCCCAGCAAGAGCCCAGGGCATTTCTCTTGGTCCTCCTCTTCCCTGCAGTGCCATACCCGCTCAGCCCGTGCCTCTCCCTGCACCTTGCCCGGGCAGACGTAAGGAAGCCAGTGTCTCCTTGATGACAGCTTCCCTGCAGCTGAGCCGAGGGCAGTGGGGCTTCAGGTCTCTGCTCTCAAAAATAACTTGTTTGGTAAAACAAAGCCCTCGTCCTGTCCATGATAGCAGTTTATCTGTTGTTATTTTTACCTGCTGTTCCAAGAAAAGTGACTCCTTTCTTTTCCTTGATTTTCCTTTTATCATGCACAAACATCCCACCCAAATTTCTCTATGTCTCCTTTTTTTTTTTTATTAGTTACCACATAACAAAAATGTTTCTCTTATATTAATTTTGTTACTCAGGCAAAGTAAACCATCGCTCCTCAGTATGTCGTATAAAAGCCAGAAATGGAGTGACTCAGTCATGCAGGATTTTATTTAAACCATTTGTCCTGTGGTCAGAGTAGATTAAAGGCAGATCAGGTTGCCCTCGGAGCAACACTGGGACAGTGAGAGTGAGAGATGTTGGCACTTGCTCCTTAAACCACATGCGGCTCGCGTGACTGCAGCTTCCTCCGGCCTCTCTTTGCCTTCTGTAGATGCATCTCCATGTGGGAGCACCTGTGTGCATGTGGGCTGGAGGGACCAGCATGTCCCCAGCCACCCGCACGTTCGGGGCATGGCAGTGTGATGACCCCCAGGGATGACCAGTAGGCACCAGGGACGGGCAGGTCAGGAGGAGGAGGAGGTGGGAAAGCACATTTAGCATTTCCTTGTCCCTCCACATACCAAGAGGTACCTGCTGGGTTTTTTTCCCCCGCCTCGTACTGCTCATCTGCAGAAGGGTTAATTGGTCCGGGAGCATGGGGAGGGTACAGCGAAGGGTTTGGGATGATAACCCAAAGCCTCACAGAAGATCTGCTGAAATAAAATACATGTGATAAACAGGCTGTTCTCTGCAGAGACATCCCTGCTGGACCTTAAGGGCTGCAAAAGGATCCAGGCGTGTTTTAATTGACTTTAATAGTTGCTGTCACAGTGTCACCACTATGCACTTGGTGCAGACTTGGGGTGAGGTGAAAGATGGTAAAACCCAAACCTGTTGAAGGTGCCCCAGAGCATGGTTTCACACTATGAAGTGGTCAGGGATGATAGTGGGTCCTCTCCTCTCCCCGGCAGTGTCTGCTCGCCCTCCTACCACCCCGAGCAAGGCTCCCTCCCGTGCCAGCACAGCTGGCTATGCAATTGCACCATGAACCAGACTGGGAATTGATCTGGCTTTAAAATAACCCAGCAGCAAAATAACATTTGGTTTAATTTTAAGGAGCATCATTTCCCTGGTCTGGCTCTCGGCACGTGCTAGCACTAGAGGAGCTGGGGCTGCGGGACGGGGAGGGAACCAGCAAGGGGAACACCTTGTGCTGCTATCGCTGCAGGTAGCCACAGCCTCCCCGAGCTCCAGAAACATTAACCATTTATTTAAAAATTCAATTGAGGGCTTTATTAGCTCTAAACAAAGCATTTACAAACCTAAGCCTTTCTTCTTTCTCCGTCACGTGGTGGCTGACAGCAGATGGCCAGGGTCTTCTGGCTCTCTCACCGAAACACAAAGCACAAAACCACAAAAGTGCTGTAAAAAGAGAGAAAAAACACAAACCTGCAGTGTGAACTGTTGCAGACTGATCTTTTCATGGCTGCAAAGGACATTTCTAGGGGCTTATATATACACACACATATATATAGCACATAGGAGGCTGGCCAGCTAAGTCCAGGCAGTGCCCATGCCATACACCATAGATTTATGCAAAGTTTTCTCCTACACTTATCAATCCAGAAACTCACATAAACAATAAGTTGCCCATATTAAAAAAATATGTTGAAGGCTTTGATTAACTGCCTTGTCTTTCTGAACCCACCCTTTAGATCCAGGTAATGGGGTTGCAGCCTGGGATGCATTCTGCTAATGTCAAATCAACTCATTAGGCTAATCGTCTGAGAAACAAAGCCTGGCAGCTTTGCATGGATTTTTATTGCGGACTACAACCCTTGTGATCAGTTAATCCAAGAAATTACTCAGTTCTTCCAGTTTACGAAGTCAAAATATGATTGCTCTTCAAAGAATGAAGACTTGTATGAATTAATCTCTTCATCTAGGGATATAATGGTTTTTTATTAATTTTATACAAAAATATTGCCATGTGTGGGCTCCATAAATCTGTCTCACCCTGTTACTAGTTACTTTCCCCAGATGCTTTGAACTTTTAGAAAAAGTTGCTTAACCAAAAAACCACAGCTGCCACATGTTGTAATTTCCTCTTTGGGGGCATCTGTTACCGTCTTTACAAAGTTTTTGCCAACTTTCCTGAGGATTTTCTTCTCTATTTGTTGTATTTCTCAGTATCTTTTTAATTTTACCCCAGAAGACAAAGCTGCTTGTTACTGTGTTTGCAGCACCTCCCCAATACCCTGAAGGATACAGTCACATAAACTCAGGTTATACTCAACACTTAGTAAAGAAAATACATTTCCCAGCCCTTTGAACTCTACCGGACAAGTTTTCCGATGCTTATCGGGTGCTTGATTTTTTTGTCTGACCAACATTGGTGTCGAATTCAGGGAAGGGGGGGAAAGGAGGGAGGAAAAATTTCCATAAGACAATAAATTAAAAAAAAAAGAATAGAAGGTCATGGTGTGAAATTTACCTTTATGTTCTACTGCTCAAATGTTTCCCTTTGTGCTCGTGAGTGCTTCTCCTGACTTCAAAGGTGTTATTTTCAGAGAAGGTGAGTAGGACTTGGCCCATATTCCTGATGACAAACACTGACATTCCTTGGGTGACCTCTAAGCCCAACACATCAAAAGTTTTGCTTCAATTGCACCTACAAAATATGTCTGCAGAGGCACAAACAGCTTCTCTACTGTAAAACGAGCAGGCACATGCCAAAATATATAAAACAACAAGCAGAAGGCCACAAAGATCTCTGCTCTCTCAAGAACGGGGTCTTTGAGATGGAAATAAGTGAAATTTAGGCTGGGGTAATGCACACCACAAAGCAATGTGGCAGCACTTTTGGACACCCCCACCCCCACCCCGGCGAAACGTGGCCATCTGGAAAATGCCCGGCCGTGCCCCGCCATGGCGGTGGTCTGACATTTGACACGGGGAATGGAAACAGCGGTAATGTGGTCCTGATGCTATTAGGGTCTCTAACGCACGTCGGGGGTGCTGGAGGAATCGGGGTGGTGCACTGGAGGAATGCTGCCTCCGTGTGAAACCCTTACCATGAAAAATTACAGAGAAGTTTGTGTTGCAATGCAAAATGATTTGCATGAATGTTCCTGGATTACAGCTGTATCCCCTCCTCGCTGACCTGATGCACGCTGGTGCACGGAAACTGTTTCTCCTCTCCAATATTCAGCTGTCCTGGAGGTTGAGTGATGCTCTGCAAATCACTGCTCTGCTCTTTCCAGCCCAGAAACTTCCCCACTTTTGGGAAAATAAAAAAAGTTTGGCAAGAAGGGCACTAGCTGTGTCTCCAGTAACCACCACCTCCTCCTCAGGCTTACTTTTACGTACCCTTCTGCTTGTCCTCAGCTGCCACGTGCGGAGGTGAGTCACGGTGGGTTTCCAAACACTGCCGTGGTACGGAGATAGGACAAAAACAACGGCACGCCCACGCAGCAAATTGGCTCAATTACTCTGTCTCTTCTGTAGTCTGCATTAATGAAATGGTCTAAATAACCACATCTATTTCCAGATCCTGGGGGCATAGGTACTGTTTTGCAGCAATGTGCTGTTTCCCAAGAAAATACAGAGTAGTTCGAGGAGCTCAAGCAGGGACCTTGACTCATTGTTTTCTAACTATACTTGGGGATCTGTTTTACTGTGTGGCCTTCTAAAAGTTTATTTCTCTCCTGACTAATATGAGGAGTGAGTGAATGATTTTATTTGGCAGATACTGCTCATTTCTCCCATTGTTTTTTTTACTGGCTTTTTTTTTGGTTGTTGTTTCTTTTTTAAACCACAGATAAAATTAGCTGAGTTTGAGTTTTGTTTTGCCTTCTGCAGCTTAATTGTAAGTGGAAATCTTGTCATCATTCCTCTCCCCTGAAGACAAGATGCTGAGAGAGGAGTGTGAGTAAGCCAGAGCTTATCTTCTCCTTCCTGCAGAGGAGATGTGTCTGAGATTATCAGAGCACTGGCAACTGAGATAAAACATCAGCCTGGAAGTAAATGTTTGACTTTTCTCCTTAGCTTTCACTTCAAGAAATCTACTTTCTAAAGCAAATTTGGTCTAAAAGCCGGCATGATTCAACAGGAATTACCTGTAATATGAATGCCAGGGTGCAGAGCCTAAGCGATGGAAGAGGAGTGACCCCAGCTACGTGGTCCTTCCCTTCTCCTCCTGCACACAGCCACGTGAGTTACCGCTTGCCCCATCCTACAAGCAAATTCCCAGCAGCTGGAGAAGTAACAGAGGGATGGACCTACATGTGGTGGAGTCTGAGTTGTCTTCCACCTTCCTTCTTTTTATTGCACTGACTAATATTTCTGGGGTTTTTCCTATCTCCCCATCAAGGCTTATGGGCATGATTTGTATTGTGTCTGATGTTGCTATTTAGGGCTTAGGCGGTAATTACCAATAAGCACAAAGGGAACTATTAGACATCTCCATATCCCATATGACTGGCCATTCGCTGTAACCCTAGGTTTAGTAGCTGTGGTAGCTCTGCTCTTGGAGTAATGCAATATACTGTCAGAATCGCAGCAGGACAGTTTTTCAAACACATAATTTTATGGAATGCCAGCATGAAATCTGAAAAGGAAATAGGGAAAGAAAGGCCAACCTAAGCTCCAGGAGCTCAGCACCTCTGAGAGTTGGGCCCTTCAGAAGCAATACTCTAGCAGTGGTCCCTGCTATCCTTCTCTTTTAATGATCCATTTGTCTATGATTTGCAGAAGCAGACTCGGTAATATAATTAATCTTTGACTATAAAGAAACTGCTGTGCTTCAATGAGGTTGAGAAAAATATGCCTTCTGGAAAGTGCTTTGTCTTATAATACTCTGCTCTCCTAATATGTATTCTAATAAGTGTAAAGGGGAAAACCATTTGGAAGGGTATGTTATTTCTTGGTGCTTCGTGTTGGAATTCATGTCACTGTAGAAGTTATTATTGCAATAAAAAGTAAAAATGAGTTCTCAAAATACACTATAGCATATTATTCAGGACAGCCTGAAAGCAGAGCCTTAATGTTAAGCACATGCATGGATCACTCTGAAGTCAAACCAAAGACTTCTGCTGCAAATAGGGATGAATTTAAGTTAGCTGTTCTCCTGACTCAGGACTCCATGCCGACCCTCCAGATAATACAAAAAGACAGACACAAACTCATGGGGAAAAAAAATCCTAATCATATTAAATCAGTGGTAAATTCCCCTTCACTGTAGTGCAGCCCAGACTTCATCGCTAGTTTATGACAGAGTAAATTTCTGTATTTGTTTTTAGAAACATTTCTCTGCTAGCTGTGAAGCCAAGCATGCATGTGGCATTGCATTCGTACACTCCTTGCCATTGCACAACACCCATTTCAACAGGGATTAAACTCCATCCTTAACATTTGGTTGCTTTGCCTCTTCTACAGGTATGTGAAGGTTGCTCCAGTCCCTCTTGCTCTGATGGTTAGAAACCTTCCCCCCCTGCATCCAGGGTCAGTCTTGCCTTCTCCCATAGTTTACAGCTCCTGCCATTACTTACAGGTTCATCCTGATGTTCTTACATGGATTTTGGGCCTTCATTGTACAGAGCTGTGCAAAACCAACCTCTCCTATTTTCCTGTTACAGGAGGAGTTCCATGTTCCAGTCAACTAATAGACCTTCTCTGAATCTGTTCTAGTATAATTTAATTTTTCATGAACAGTCTCACCAGAACCGCAGTTTTCAGAGGTGCCTTTATCTAGACTTTGTGCAATGACAGGAATATTCCCTTATCTCTCTTGGAAATATTGGGTGGACACATTGAGAACTGAGTTTGTTCTATTCATCAGTGCATCACGTTGCAGTGTCATTATTATGCCATAAAAATGTAATGCTCCATCTCCTCCTCTCTGGTTTCCAGTTGACGAAATTGCTTCTCAACCTTAACAGTGTGATTTTTCACTGCTTGCACCTTACCATCCTGGTGCTGCACCTCTGCAGCTTGCAAAGCTGGAACCTCAGCCCAGGACCTCCCTGTGCAAAAGAAACCTGGATAAACTCACTTATATTCTAAAAATAATCTCAATTTTAAGACTATAATGAATAATTTTAGAATGACGCTCTTAAAATTTGCAGTAGGAAATGTTGGGCTCTGGGTGAGGTGTCCTGCTATTTTCGTATACATCTCAATCGACGATCACATTCGCACTGGAAAACTGAATGCAGAAAGCAGCGTCAAACACTGCGTTAGGCTTGCTGAGGATGGTTCACGCCGTCATTGCTCAAATATTCATAACAGAGAAGGAAAGCCGTAATCTGGAGTGATGCACACGCCGTGTCTCACGCTGCCTGCTGCTACCCTGACAGCAAACCACACTTCTGCCACAGGCAGAGAAAGCGGCTCATCAACAGAGAAATGCAAATGGGACACTTTTTAATAGTGGGGGAGGAACGCGTTGCGATGATGTTCGGTTTATATGGCGTTTCAGATATATAGGCATGAAATCAGGGTCTCTTGAGGTCTTTGTTTATCAGAATAGGGGAAAGGTTTGTTTGGGTGTTGTAACTCAGCTATCACCTCTGGGTTTACACATACTCCTGCAGCAGGTTTCCTGGAGATTTCTCTGTTTTATTGAAGATTTATTGTGTTATTTTCATGCAGAGAAAACAACAGGATGCTTTATACTCCGGAAATACTAATAAGACCATAAGAGCCGCCCCACCAGGGCAGATGACGAGCTTCAACGCCAGCATCCTGTCCCTGAGAGGTGGCAGCCGGGGGGGGGTTGACATACAGTGACCCCGCAGGGATGGCTCCCAAAACGCTCTGCCAGCCCCAGGGACCCGCAGCTCGGGCACGTCCCGAGAGAGAGCGTCTGCCCCACGATCCCTCATACAGGTGCTGCTCCATGCCTCCAACATCACCTGGTCCCACCGGGCTAGGTGTGCATCCACAGCTCTCCTCAACTGTTCCTGATAAACGGGCGTGAGGCGATGGCCTTATTGAGGCCACTAACAAAACCACAGGTGATCTCAAAGGGAACATGAAAATCCCTGACTTTTTCAGGAGCAAATGTAGGAAAAGCAGTAAAGCAGAATATGTGGCAAATACAGACTGTCTGAAATGCCAGGAGATTGAAATTCTGCAACTTAGGATCAGGTTGTTCAGAAGATTTACAAAGTATAGTAGTAACTCATACAAAACATTTTAACAAACCCTTTGTATGGTATTTCTCATAAAAAAAAAAAACCAACCACATATTGGAGTCAGCACAATGTATTTGATCTTTCATCTGGTTCAACTTCTATCATCCTGAATTCAGGGGAAAAAAATGCAGTACTTTGGAAAGATTTCCCAGCACAGAAGTTCTGTGAAGAGCATGCCCTGCCGTGCAGGGATCTCTAGCAGAGACAGCTGGTGCCACCTAGGCCAGGAAAGCTTCTCCAAGAAACTTAGAAGGCAGCAGACAAATTTCTGCAATAAATAATGAAAACAAAATAATGTCCACAGATACACCCATGCAAACTTGTTTAAGGTTTTGACGCTATATATGAATTAAAACGTTTCATTACTAAAGACTGTTAACTGAGATCTGTTAACTGTTAATAGGGATGCAAAGTAGATGCATGCCAGGAGTAGTTCTGCTTTTTGCTTTTTATTTTTAAACACAGGTGGGTTTGCAACACTTGCCCAAGAGGTGAAACAAGCCACTACTGACCCATACCTACACGTCTGGTGAAACCTGCCAAGACCACAACTCTGCAAAATCCATAACCTGTCCCTGCTTTATCAGGAAATACAGTGTGTAATAACCCATGCTATTGCCAGTTACCGTGATTTAAAGATGTATCTCTCATCCTTTCCATCTCTTCAAGATAGTTGCTCATTACAAGAACTTATTCAGGCAAAAGTCAAGAGTGAAGCGGCCTTCCTTCCTATCGTGCAACATGTCAAGATACTTAAAGGAATTTTAGGAAAGCAAAGCCGCACTGAGCACCAGACTGACGGAGGCAGAGAGCTGCCAAGTTATTATTACAGCATTTTGTTATTATTTAATAGGAAGCATCCCAGACATCTTAACAAATAGTAGTCCCTTGCGTCTATTTTGCACAGTATTTCTTAGATCCTGTGACTCAGCACTTTATCAACACAGCAATGGTATAAAAAAATAAGACTCAAAGAGGCAACAAACAGCAGTTGCAGCAGATGAGAAGTGCTGGGTGCACTTGTGAGGACAGCCTTGGTGTGTTCTGTGGGAATCACAGGAGCCCCCGGACCTCTGGGCTTGTCCCTTCCCACAGGAAAGTGTCCATGCCACTGCCCAAAGAAAAGATGCTGCACCGATGCTGGGTAAACAAGATAACGTATCTGTCTAAAGGAAGACTCCAGTCATGCTAGTGCATTTCCCAACATCCTCATGGTGGCCATATGAGAGATGAAAACTGGTTTCACACCAGCATTTGCTGACAGCAAAATATAATGAAAAACATTTATATGAAACAATGTAGACCACATACTAATTGGCATTTTATGTAACCACCCCGAAGATCATAAGATTTCAATTTAGCATAGCTAATCACGGCATCGATTGCGTTCCCCTGGAGCCATGCATTACTCCGAGGGGTGTATGGCTGCACTGCTGTCCTGCGGCTCCAAATCACGTCCCTGGATGTATATTCTTCTCTTGTCAAACCCTTCAAAGCAAAATAAATACTGAGCACAGGAAGTCCGATGGTGGTGGCTGTGAAACAGGTCTTTTGGCCGAATCCCAAGAAAAGGAAAAAGAAGGAATTAAAATTCAGTCCAGTCCTTTGAACTCAGCCACCACTGGTGTGTCAGTAGCTATTAGGAAGCCTGAAAGTCTTTTTAATCCTCTTCAAGGGTGCCTGGGACCTTTGGACTTTACATCTTAGGTAAGGGCATATAAAGAAAGGCAAATGCAAGGGGACAGGAGGACATGGCTCTGGAAAGATGCAGATGGGAGGACCCCCCCGGCGGTTTCACCACCTGCTGTGTCCGTGGGGCTGTACGTGACGGCATCCCGGTCATCAGTCCAAGCACACCCAGGATGTTTGTCCTGCAGCAATGAGCAGATGCCCCAAAGTGAGGTCTCAGCTGATCCTGTTTGAGTGTTGGGTCCATGTTTTCAAAAATACAGATGTTTTAAGATGTCCAACCTGTTTCCATGTCAGTTGGCAAGAAGGGCAAGCTCTCAGCTCCGGGCCACGTCCAGGGATGTGGTAGGTGAAGCAGCACACCCGGCGTGCAAGGCCCATTGAGCCGGTAGCTCAGCAAAAACCCTCGCTTGGTGGTTTGCACCACTCGTTAGCACCCAAGTGGTGCATTACCTCAAGACCTGGAAATGGAAATGTTTGTATGCACTGTGGCTTCTAACGAAGTTTGCCAGGCTGAGCATCTTGCTTCAGACCTGGAGCTCATCCCAATTTTGTCCGCAAGGTTAGCAAAAACTCATGATGGACCTCTTCTAGCAGTCTCCTCTTTCTACCAAATATTTGCTGAGGAACCACACAGCAATGCTGGACTGAATGAAATGGTTTCATATGCTGGTCATGACCTGCCATGGCTCTTGTGCATGTATGTAAATAAAACTAGTTGCATCACACTTCAGTTTTTAAACTTCTGAGTCATTTTTGTCTAAACATAATTTTTGGCATAGTATCTTGGGCATTTTCTACCTTTAAAGGTTGGGATTTTTTTCTTTGCAGGAACCCCAGCTACTGTAAAAACCTTACTTTTAATAAGAATCAGAGGTTGGAAAAAGCAGCAGAGACACTTTTGCTCCCTTTTGCAGCCTGGGGAAGGCAATGCAACAGTTTGGTCGCACTCGTGGTTTCCCCAAGTGCCAGTCTGTTCCCGCAGTTATGCCTGCAGTTACCCCCAGACCTCTTTGCTCCGTGTCCTGAGAGCCAGAAGCCAAAACAGGCAATGCAGAAAGTTTCAGTGAATTTCCCTCTTCTTGGCTTCGCAGAGCTCTGGCGTGGGGCTCCTCTGGCTCCCACCTGCTGCAGACCTCCAAGGGAGCAGCAACATCTCAAAGAGCCTGAAACCTCTAGAGCTGCATTTTGCTTCCCTCCTCTCCTCCCCATCTGCTTAAGTCCAGGGCATAAAAATACGACCAGTCACGCAAGAGAAAGATTTAAAAAACCCCCAAGAGCCAGCCACTGCAGCAGCAGGGAGGAGAGGGTGCTCGATCAGGTCCTCGGCTGCTCTGCAGGGCGGGTATGTGGGCGGCCACGAGTGCCGGCGAGAAAGTAGGTCCAAGGTAATCAACGTTAAAAACAAACCCACCACGTCCCATACCCAGGGTTGTTGTTTTCTTGTGTGAGGTTACTCAGGAAGTTTGCAGCAGGATACGCCGATGACCTCTGCTCGGGCAATCGCGTTAACACTTCGCTTACCTTTTCTCCCACAATAAACGACATGTTTCCTCCCTGGGAATCTGGCTTTGGCTGCAGGTTTCCTGTGCTGGGGAGCAGCTTAACCCTTTGGGAGGTCCCATGTCCCAGCCCCCCCCCCCCCCCCCGCCCGGGGCACCCCATGGGCTGGGGTGCATCCCATGGGCAGGTGGGAAGGTGCAGGTGGGGCCCCTTTGCTCCCCAGCAGGGACACCAGAGCCAGAGCAAGGTGGGATGGGGTGTCCTCGGAGGTGGCAGGGCTTCCATGGTGAGGTTTGGGGAAAGGAAGCAAAACAGAGGAAAAGGGAAAAATGGAAGAAACTAGCATTGGTTGATATTTCCAGGCAGAAAGCAGGCAGCGTTTCAGCTGGGGGATGGAGGGAGATGGACAGGTCCAAGCCTGTGGGCATGGGTCCATGTTAACCTTTTGTCTGAAGTCACCTGGAGGGAAGCGGCCATGATCGGGATGCGGACAAGGCAGGAGATGGGTTCAGCCCTTAGCAGGAGCCCAAGAATGGTCCACGGGGCTGCAGGGTGATGGGAAGAGGCTCCCACGCAGGGACCTTGACAAAAGCCGGTGCGTTGGGTGGGCTGCAGGTTGGTGCTGGAGGGAGCTCGCAGGGCCTCTCATAACCTGGCAGAAGAAACACTGTACATAACACTAGGATAACACTGACTGATAGCTACAGGGTACAGGAGTGGAGGATGTTCACCTCCTGCATGTGCTGGGACAGCCCGGCCGCTCGCGGGGCTGGTGGGAGCCTGCCCTGCCAAGTGCAACAGTTCCGAAGCTAAGAAAACATTTTGTTCTCATCCAAACAAACCGGAAAATAAATCTAGGAGCAAGTCATATCATGACAGTTGGACACTAATAATATCCTGGGGTGGCTGGGAGGCACCCCAAAGCCCGGAGGGGCTCGGGCTCTGGGAGACGTGGTGCAGGAATAGCCCACGCTGCTCGGCCCTCCCAGCCTGTCCAGTTGGATCCCTTTGGGATACCGCAGCCATTTGGACTCATTGGCTGCCAGCAATGCTGTACTCAGTTATCTGTTCTTTATAGGAAGAAAGGAAGGAGTAAGTAATGAAAAACAAATTAACAAGCTGTTAGTTTGTGTTTTTTCAATTAAAATTGTTTTCTGTCAAAAAAAAACCAAAATTCAGGGGCTGTGCAGGGTGCTCTGCTTAATGCCGTGACCATGGAGGGCAGAATACAGGATGATCCATTCCAGAAACATGCGGAGGTTCTATCACGTGGATGCAAAATAAAGGTTCATTACCCAGAAAAAACATCCTGTGGAGGCAGGCACCTCTCTGGAAGGAGCATGCATGACTCCTCAGGAAAGCCTTTGCTTTGTCCCAAGAGGTGCTCAGTCCCATTTGCTCACTGGTACCTTATAGCCCCTAATAAGCTTTGGACTAAATATTCCAGGCCTGGGAGGTGGAAATCACATCCAACCCATGTATTTCAGCCCCAAAACATACCCTGGAATGGAGCCAGGAAATACCTTTGCCCTCCACCTCTGCAATACTTGCCCTTGCTGGGTCCATCCAGGGCTGTATCATTGCAAGAAGGAGCTGGGCAGCACCATCCCCGGGGCTCTGACAGCTCCTACTACCTTGGTTTAATTGTATTTTGTAGCTGGAGGGAGGCCGTGGGGGCTGCAACAATGGCTTGAAAACAGGCTCTGGAAAGAGCGACTCACTTGCTGAGCCATTGAGGATGTTGTTTATATGTTAGATCCTGTTTTCTTCCTCCAGCAAAGTGCTTCTCCTCCCAGGTGCATCTCCAGGGGCGAGAGGCAGCTTCCTGCTGGTGTGACCCCGGTGGGAGAGGCAGGGCTCAGCCGGGGGGTAACCCCCCACCACCATGCGGGGCAATGCCACCCTGCCCAGGGAAGAAGATGCCCCAGCCAAGGGCCTGGGATGGCCAACATTGCAAGGTGATAAATGAAATCCTCCCTCATCTCCATGGTGGTGAAAGCAAGACCTGGGTTGAGCACGATGCATGCTGCGGTCTCGCCTGGGTTATTTGGGTCCATACGGGGCTCTGGGCATCCTTCAGCCTCATCGGGGACTACAGGCCCACAACACTAAGTGTCTGGGGAGCTCGGGGTGGAAAGGGTCACCATCACCACGAGACCTTCCATGGGTCACTGCTGTCCAGCCAGCCCATGGAAAGCCCTCAGGAGCTAGCATGAGCAGCTTTAGGTGTGCACAGAGGCTCCTGATGCTGCGGCATGATATTCCATAGTAATTATTCCTGACAATGCTTCAAAATGACAGAAAATGGGACACTGGTGCCGTTTCCAGCCCATACTTGCAAGAGCTTCTCCGCAGGGGGACACTGACTCAGGCGCACAGGCCAAAAAAATTGGTATTTCTAATTTTACTCCAAGGGAGAGAAGCTGCGAGCCTGGGGAAGCTGCACAAGCGACACAGCAGTGCCATGCATGAGGACATGGTGGTCCCACCAGCCCAAGGGGCTCTTGCTGCAGCTTGTGATGCCCAGGACCCTTTGGGGACCCACCTCCCATCCTGCCTTCAACATCTCCCACCTCGCCGGTGGCCGAGGACGCTGCCCGGGCTGACACGTCCCCTCGTTAGGGGAGGGGAGACGGGAACCAGGACATGGGCCGGCAGCGCAGCAGCTGCCAACATGGGAATGTTTGAACAAGGAGCGAAACCTCATTTAAACAAATAAATAAACAAGCTGACATCCTCTGGGCCCAGGTTTATGATAATAAAAACAGAGCGCACAGCTTGTGGGAGGAAAATACATCGTGTATTTTCACATCTCCCATTTCCTTCTAGACCGTCGCAAGAATTTCCTCCGAGTCCATCACTTCCTTCTGACATTTTTGAGCTCAGAAATCCATATCTGAGCCCGGTGCCCTCTCCTTGACGAGTGACGCAGGAAGAAGCAGCTTTGAAGGATACCTCTCAGCCAGATTTTTGCGCCTGGTTGCTTTGAAGTGCTGGAGGCAGGGCAGAGACAAAGCAGAGCCAGGGATGGGAGCGACCACATCCCGACCTGGTGTTTTCCCCGTTTTCCAGCATCATAATGACCCTGGAGAGCTGTGCAGAACAGCACTGTCCAGGTTCATTTACCCCCATGAGGGTCTTCTCCAGCCAGGCTCTTCCTATTGATTTCCAGGAGATTTTCAAGTATATCCCCAATTCTGAGAAAGTAAGATGAAGCTGAGACCTGCACTTGCACCTCTAGCTGAACCCATTCCATCTTTGTTTTATTAAAAAATCTCTCTCGCGGTTTGCACTTGAGGAGTGGATAGAAAAATCCGCATCACACTGATGCCGCAGGGCGCAGCAGTCATTAAGTCAATGCAAAGCCATGGTTTATAAGTGGGTAAACTGAGGCACCAAGTGAGAAAATTGTTTAATCAACCCCTCCCGCCCCCCAGCTCCATTGCAGAGTCTAAAATAGACTCCAGGGGCCCTTATTAATATTTTCATGTGAGGTTGCTTAAACTACCTGTGCTTTCAAAAAGCGGAGGTGAAGCATTTTCCTGGTGTCTCAGCACCTCTCGTGCTAGAGCAGCACTCAGTTATTTGCACTTGGTTCTGAATGAGCTTGAAAAACTTGTGCTAATTCTAAGATTACAGTAAACAGTTTATGGACATGTGAGCTGGGATATCCTGGAAAGCCCCAGCTGCCCTGAAAAGGGAAAAAAAAAAAGAAAAACAAAATGTTACAAGTGCATGCCAGTCCTTTAAATTGAGGTAAAGTTGCCCTAACTCTGGCTGCAGCCAAGGCCATTTTTTTTTTTCCCAGGCAGTGAATAATTTGGGCACATTTGCCCTAAAGAGCGACCTCCAGCTTTCACCTCGGGGCTGTGTTCCCAGGGCAGTGCCATTCATATCGTGGCAGCCCCCGAACCTGAGAGAGAGACCCAGCAGTAGTATCACAGGGGAAAAAAATAAAGTCACCTTGGGAAGAGAATGCTTCCCATTTTTTGGCTCTCAGAGGTGTCAAAGGAAGCAATCTGACGTCGAAGGGCCGGAAAAAAACAGCTTCTTGGCTGATGTTGCTCATGTACAGCGAGGTCACTTAGAAAGCTATCAGTGGCTTAAAAATAAATGCAGCATGGAGGTTGCCATTCAGCGATATCCTGTATCCGAAAGCTGCGAGGGGTGTAAGCAGGAAGAAACTGGAATGACCTTCCCTCCCCCTGCCCCCATTGCCACTCTTTTTTTTTTTCTCTTTTTCATGCTCCTGGCAGTAAATCACTGAAATTTCTGCATTCAAGTGATTGCACTTCATTAAAAATAGCACAGGGAATGGCCTCTGGTGGGTGATGCCCGGCTGTGCGTGCTCCCACTCACCTCCACAGCCGGCCTGGCACAAGTGGGTGCAAGGATGACCCGTGACGGTGAGCTGTGCTCGCAGGCAGCACCAGGGGAATTGCTGCGTGCAGCTTTTGTGTTCCCTGCCTGGACATCTGCGGCTGGACGCCAAGCTGAGCATGCACGTTGGCCCTGGGCAGCATGGCAGTGCTAAGAGGAGGAGGATGATGATGACGATGAAGATGATGATGACCGGCTCCAGGTAAGTTGTAGTCCACACCCCCATCCTGTCTGCAAAGCAAGTTCACAGATGTGCACATGGGAAATAAGAAAATCTTCCGTGTAATATATTTAGTTTTCCTCGGCTGCTTCTCCAGCAGATTAAAAAGGCAGCACAAATACATCAATATCATCCTAACGTACCTTGTCGAGGCAGGAGTCACTGCAGTTGCTGTGGGGAGTTGTGGATGAGCACATGGGAGACGAAGTTGTTGGCAGCGATGCAGGCAACGCTCACTTGCTCAAACACAGCTCAGTATTAGGAAATGCTCCGACATTTGCAGATCTTGCCCTGCTCACTCTTGTTTTTTGGACTTCACCTTCTTCTCACCTTCTTACTTCCCTCTGGGTCCTTCAACCTCCATCAGAGATGCGAAGGAAGCTCTGAACGAGGGACCTGAGCCAGGCATGAGCCTTTGGGAAAGAAGAGCCCGGCCCATGTAGAGGCTTAAGATTTCAGGCACTTTAAACATGGAGTAAAACAGCCCTTGGCTCAAATGCCTCTCACCTAAGACACCAGGGTATCATTTCTGCTCCATCACCCAGTGGATGTTGCAAGAAGCACCACAGCCAAAGCAGGCAGCTGTAAGGCTCTGTGGGAACAGGGTGCCTGGGCTCAGGGTTTCTCTCCCTTGGAGTAAAATTAGAAATACCAATTTTTTTGGCCTGCACCCCCAGCTTTAGTGGGGCTGTCCCGATTCATCCCAGGGATGTCCATGAAGGGGATGACTTTGGGAGGCTAGTTCTGCTTCTCTCCCTGCCCGGCCACGCTGAAAAGTTGGCACCACCATTATCAGCATTAGCAAACTGCTGGAGGCATCTCCCCATCGCGGCAACACAGCCGTGGCTTTACTAAACCTGGTCTGCTTGCTGGCAAGGTAAAGCTCCTGCTCTCCCTTCTGCGCCCTGCTCTAGTCCTTTCCAAACCCTGTCAGTACGTTATCCAATGAACAGCAATGCTAAGAATCACCAAGGTAAAAATCCACAGACAACTAATCAGCTTATAACCCCGCTTACATTTTCTCCTGAGAAACTTCAGAACACAGGAAAGAATTGATACCCAAACAGAGGAAGAAAGAGGAAGAAGATTTATGTCTCCTACGCTTAAAGGATCAAAACCAGTTGTGATGCAAAATGTGATCAAGCCCACAATCCCCTTTTGATGTCCGCAGGAAGGAAAGAAGATGCTGAGAACTTTCTCAGCTCCGTGGACGCCAGCCCTTATTTCCACGTCCAGGGTCAAGAGGTGGTGGAAAGAAAAATAAAGCCCAACCGGGAAATAAGAAGTTGAAAGAGCTCTTTCCTCCCCCGAGGCTGCTGGGCAGGGGCAGAGCCATGCCCAGGGGTGGTGGGACGGGCAGGCAGGTGCTGCCCAAGCCTGGGACAAGCATGAGCACGTCGGAGCCGCAGACCCATCCCTGCGCTGTGCTGGACGGGTGTGCAACACCCACGTGGCGGTGGTGCCTGCAAACGGCTGGGGAAGTTTGCAAAGGAATTGAGAAAAGCAAATGGTATCGGTTGCTGCCGCAGGTTGACCTGAGTGTCCCCACCACATCCCCTCAAACAATACTGCATGATCCTGCTGCACTGCTCACAGTGGATGAAACCCCTAAATTTAGATATACCAGCTGTGAGCAGTATGCAAGGTATTTAAGGGCCTATAATTTTAGACTAAGCATAATTGTGAGACATATTTAATCATGTTATATCTGGGGCTGAGCAATGCCAAATATTTTCCATGGTTATTCATGCAGATCTTTACATGAATTAGCAATAGCCATGATCATCCCTCTCCAGAGTCTGTCGCACGAGGGAGAGAAGGCGAAGCTGAATTCTTCATTTTCCACCAGTTGGTATTTGTGAGAGAAGCACTCAGGCATCCACCGGAGCAAGGAAAAGAAAAATCCCCAGTTTGCCTGGGATCGGTCACAGGCAGGCAGCCTGCCTGCAACTGGAACGGATTCTGTCCATCACCAAAGTAAACACAAATAAATCAATCAATAAAGGGGGTTTATCAAACAAGCCAAGAAATTTAGGGAAATTTTTATCTGCTCACAGATTTTCCGCAAACAAAAAAAAAAAAAAGGGCTGCTGGGGCCAGGTCAGTGACTGGGGTGAAGCAGCAGAGCTGCCTTGAAGTCAAAGTGCTAATGTGTAACAGCTGAGAAAATCTGGCTTTGAGGTCCTGGTGAGTCACTGGGTGAGTTCTGCTCGTGGAGCCGACTGCTGCCCTCCCCATAGCCATGAGCAACCAGCACATGCCTGTCTTTTGGGGCAGATGGCTGTGCCTGGAGCCCAGGACTATCTCGGAAAAATCCTCCGAAAACCACCTCTGCCCAGCAGCTGGGGAAACTAGTTTTGTTTTCAGCCAGGACAGTCATTTCTGCTCGCAACCCGCTGGCAGCTGTGATCTTCCTTCCGTAGGGATGGATAATACAGCTATTCATTTTTATGCCATTTTCTGGGCAGCTCTAAGATTTCATAGGAACACTCCATTTGGGACACCTCTGCATGGCAGGATCAGCCCCAGTTGCAAAAGGGCAGCTCAAGGGAGTCTTGGAATTACAGCAGGGTGAGAAAAGCCGGGGTCCCGGTCACTCAGTGCAATAGGCTCAGCAATGTGGCAAATATTTTACTGCCCAGTGCATGCTTGGGGATTTTTTTAAACACCTCTGCACATTTTCCTAGACCAAGTGATCAAAGTGGGCCTCTTCTGCTGCAATCCCCCTTCTCCATGGCTCAGGCTTTCATCCCTCTGCCAGGGATGCTGCATTGCTAAACCTGGAGCACCTTTATTTTTATAGTCTGCTGGAGGATCATTCCCAGTCGAGCCAGTTGGTCTCAGTTATCGACCTTGCCAGATAGTGTTTTAACTTATGTCATTTTTAATAAGTCACAGCCAAAATGCTGACTTGATGGGGTTTGTTTTGCTGGCTGACTCTCCATGCTGTTGCCGCTATAAGCGCTCATGTGCCTGGTTAGAGATGATTGCCTGTGTTGTCTTAAAGAATTCCTTCATGCCAGTTTGAATTATTATGGGCAATGGAAAACCCACTCGGTGTGCTCCGGGGTGCTCCCGACAGCCCAGCACACACCGGCGAGACAGAGAGCCTTTAAACTGCACCTACAACGTGCGTTCATAAACTCTCCAGCCTCCAGGGAAAAAAACAAAAGAAATTAACCAAAACAGCTTTAAAAGGAAAGACGTGGTGCTCCTGGGGCTCGGCACTGAACAATGCGGCAGCGAGAAATTGTTGCTGCGGGGAGCCCGCACTGCTAACGGGCACGGGGCGGCTCAGGAGAGCACTGACGTGGCCGGGGAGGGACCACAAACAAGGGACGGGGTGTCTGAAAGAGCATCTCCCAAACCCAGGGCAGATGCCCTAACTGCAAGATCACCCTTGGTGCTGTTTGGCACTTTCTTTAAAAAAATGGAAATCTGGAGAAACTAAAACTACTGGCTTTTGGTAGGAATGCCAATAGGCTGTTCTGATGTGATGGAGTTACACGGAATCAAAAGCCACAATTAATTTTATTTTAATTGCTCTGGGATCTCCTGCAGTGCAGCAGAAAGTGCTCTTGGAAGAGCCTGTCTGTCTGTCTGTCATGCTGCACAGCACCCACGGGACCATCACCTGTGGACCGGTCCCTCCCCTGCCCTGTGCTGTCCACAGCCAGACCCAGCCCCGCTGGCCCCATTTTACAGCAGAGACATCATCCGTCATGGTGGCAACAAGTCTTTTCTTCCCCACAGTGTTTCCAGAGTTTAATGCTGTAAAGGCCAGATGCAAAGTCCGCTGCAAGGTTTTAGCTCCCGACACTTCCCAAATAACCTCGTGCAGGATTAACAGGCATTAATAGACATTGTGGTCCTAGGGAGACATCAGAGCTTCTCTGCGGAGAAACAACCGCACTTTTTAAGCTGTCCCACTTTCCTCCTCGTCCCCCTCCCTTCTTCTTTTTATCTTCTTGTATTTCAGGAGGGAGAGGAGGAGGAGGAAGGAAAGGGTAATTTTGACTGATGACGAGGAAACAATTTGGTGTAACTCTAGCCAGTTTTTTGTCAAACACTCAGCACCCAGCATCATTTTCCCCATCTTGGGGAGGCTCGTCTTACCATACTACCTGGAGGGTGTTTAACGGGCTACATCATCTCCCCAGCAGGCCAGAGTTTTCCACACTTCCATGGAAGGGGGAATTTGTGTTTTGTTTTTTCATTTGGTTTTTTTCAAACACAACTTGTCCCTTCTGCCTTGGGGCAGGCTGGGGAGCAGCTCCTGAGCTGGCTCCATGCTGCGGCAAGCAGCAGCACCTCTTAGCAAGGAAAAAATATCACAACACATGGAGAGCCTTAAAAATTGCCATTTTTGGTTTTGTGCTGAAATATCTTCAGTAGGGCACAAAAGAGGGAATGTAGGTCTGCAATATTTATGCTGATAGGAGAAGACCAAAATGGAGCTAGGAAAAGGCTGAAGAACTACAATTGCATTGGAGGGACTTGATGCAAGAGTCTGCAGATCTAAGAATGGATTTTAATAAAAGACAGCACAAAAGCATCAGTGATCAGGAGCTGGTCCAGCTCACATGCGCCATGGGGTCTGAAATTTCCCTCTAGTGTCTGAGAGGGGTCGAGCCTCCGTTTTGACATCACTCCCTCGCCTTTGGCCCCTCCAGTTCAGCTCACGGGGCTCCTTCTTAACTCAGATGTCTTTCTACACCAGCATCTTCTCGATGATAATGACCAAGGAAAGGGAAGATCACCCAGCCACGCTCTAGCCATACACAGCCCTCACTTCATATTCACCGTGTTGAGTGTGAGTAGTCTTGGCTGATAACATACTGTACAAGAAAGTATAGAGGAAAAGGTGAAGTAGCTTAGAGGAAGGACAGCTGGAAGAGAGGAGTCATTGTCAGTGCATGAATCACAAGTATAGGCAAAGACATTTGTCTGCATTATGAATAACAGTCCTTCCTTAGCTGAACAAAATTATTAACTTTTTAAAACCCAGCTGCTTTTTATTATTAAAGTTCTACCTGAGTACCTTTATCTTCAGGTGGTTTCACTTCAAGCGTTTTAGAGATAAAAACTGGTTTGCAAACAAAATAGAGATTTTTTTTAATACCTTTATAATCAAATGGTTTCATGGATATATTATTCTCAACTCAGAAGCTTTTTCATTTCAGTTGGTGGGTTTTTATATTTGATGATTGCTTTGAATAAAACAGAGTTTGCAATATTTTTGTTTGTTTTTTCTTCTGATTTGGGATGAATAGAAGTACACAGCATCTGGTAAAGTTGTGTGAACACGTGGTTTAAACCTGCTTCGAAGCAGTTGCAAGTGTGTTATGCATATTTATCAGGGACACAGGGATTATAATACAATTATTCACTACTGGTCAATAAAAAAGGAATTACCGTAATAGCTTCCATGTCACACATGGGATCACATTGCAATTAGGAAGGAAGAGCCCACAGTTAATCACTCCAAATGCTTTCTTCATATTTTACAACATACTGAGGGGAGCATTTCCAGGGAGAAGTTACAACCTGAAGATGCTGTGGCTCAGCACCCGCTGCCTCTGGGCAAAGGCAAAGGTGCCAGGACCACACCAGCGACACCTTCCCGCAGCAAGGACGGTGACAGCTCCGCAGCGCTGGGCATGGGCAAGAGTCTGCAAAGCTCTCCAGCCAATGTCTCTTTGCCACAGAAATCACTAGGAAGTGATACAACTAAGAGGATTTAAGACCTGAACGACTTCTGCAGGTCTCGGCAGATGTGGTCCTGTATTGCAGCCAACATACAAGAAAATTTAACCCAATTCCCTTGCATTAATCCCACTATGGAAAAAGTTTGTGCAGCAAAAGCAGAAGGGGAAAGGGCTGAGCGCTGCCCGTGGATCATTCATCTGCATTAGAGGGGGTGGCGAGGGGCAAAGCGCAGCGGGGCCAGCTGCCCCCCACCATGGCAGGCTGCTGAATTACCTGCATGATGCCACGAAACTGCTCCCTGTCACTGCAGAGTATTTGCTTTCAGGGGATGACAACAATGCCCATCAGAAAAGGCAGCAATTTCTAAACTGTCCCATATTCTGATTCAGTACTGTGAAATGGAAGAAGCTGTACATGCTACTGTTAACGTAGAGAGACAGTGAGGGATATGTAACTCATTTTTCTCCGTTAGCTGCTCAAGTGGTTGCAAGAGCAATCACTCTGTCATCAGGCAGGTTTGGTTCCCCTGGCTTCAAGGGAAACATGCACTTGTTTGTTCCAAAGCTTTCACTATCACGAAGTGCATCTATCCATGGATGTGATAACTGTCAGGACTGCTGCTGGTGCTGGGTTAGTTTGCTGTTGCTATAATAGATCAGTCCTCTTCCAAGCACAATAAATGCTGTGACCACCAGCCCCAGAAGTCTGTCTTCTAATTAAAGGCTTTAGGTACAGATATTCCAAGAGCTGCTGAGATCTGGTGGAAGTGGGACAATGTAAACACCTTGGAAAATGCCTCAGTTTCCAAATGAGTTCCCCACATAAAAAACTGCAGCAGCTGATCTACCACAGCAGACCAGCAGTGAAGCCAGTGCATTGGCCCTCACCCTGCTAAGCCATAGGGGAGGTGGAAAAATATGGCTTATTGCTTCATTCCTGATCATTCCTGATCAGCAGTGATCCAGGAACTTGGTAACTGAGAGCTATTATTTTTTTCCCAGCTCTTGTACATAAGAGTGTCTATTACTGTTATTGATTCCTGTCCTATTGCACTGAATTTCTTGCTCTGGGATGGGTTATAGGACCTAAAAAGCAAAAGCTTTTCTTGCTCTGTGGGCAACAGGGACTGGAAACATTTGATCCACATTTTCAAAGTTCTCCGTGGATTTTCCTCTCCCAGGGAGGCTGTGACCTTGGGCTTGGCCCATCAGGAGTAGCAAAAACCATTCTGCATACTTTGACATTGTCTTCCATCAAAGAACCCCTGAGGCCTTCTTACACTCATTAATTAAACCTCACGTGCTGCCTGGGAGGTAGATACAGGTTATCCACCTCAATTTACGTTGGAAAAGGTTAATTGGCTCATTGGACCTCACAGAGCCAGGCTAGGAGGTGCCCTCCAATTCCTGCTGGGCTCCCAAATAACCTGGGACCAAGTAACCTTGCACTGGTGCTTTTTCTCTTGAATCCCATCACAGACCACACAGGGGAATCAAGTGAGCAATACCAAAAAAACCCGTCTGCCTATATCCATCTCCTGCTTCCCCTCTTGCTTTTCTTAGTATCCAGAAGAGAGAAAGAAAAAAAAAATTTAAAGGCAACATGAAACCACTCCACACTCCCAATGAGAAAATAAAAATGGATGTTGCAGGCTCATGTGTTCTATACGTTTCCAAATATTTCCATCTGCTCCTGAAATTTCCATTAGGAGTTGCCAAAAAGTCTTACAAAATTGTTAACACGATGGTAAATTTAGATTCTTTTTATGGAGAGACGTTTCCCCACCCTCTTAAAAGTCTGGTATCAATTTGTTCTGTCACTGATAAGCCAAAGGTATTGCTGAATTTGCCCTTTTGCCCTGCTTGTGGGCTTAGCGCAGGCAGACCCGCTCGCTGGGACAGGGATGGGAGACCCACGTGGGGAGCGGGACCGGCTTCACCCCTCCATCCTCCTGGTATCAGTGTGAACAACAGAAATACCTTGCAAGAAAATTATGGACTGTCTATTGCTGGTTTCCCCAGACATCACCCCACTGACCTGTTCTGCAGTTTGGAAACTGCCAAACTAAAGTCGGAGACTCTTGGTGTCTCCTGCCCATACACTGCCCAGGCTCCCAGCCCCTGATTAAAACCTCTGCACTAACGAGCAGGTTTCTGTGCTCAGAAGGGCTCAGGGCAGCTCTGCCTTTAGCTGGAGGAGGACAGAGGGTTAAGCTGGACGTGTCCCCATCACCTGCTGTCAACACACCCACAAATACGGGAGCTGGTTTGGTGGCTTTGGAGGGGGCAATGATGGAGGAGGAAGTCAGGCAGAGGTGGGGACCAGAGGGACAGCATCGCTCAGGGGCAATGGAAGCTAAAACAAAAGAGCAAGATGAGGTGGGGAAAGCAGGGAGAGGCCATAGCATCTCCTTGGCCAAGCATCGGCTACCACGAGGATGCTGCTCGCTGTGTCGGCCACATGCAGTGAATGCACTCATGAATATTTATCCATGCAATGACACCCCACAGGCACAGCTCTAGCGTAGCAACGTAATTCGGATGAAGTTATGTCATCAGGCTGTTTCATCAATGATAGTTTGATCAAAATACCATTGCCTTTTCAGTAAAACAGGGTATTCTTTCCTGTCGGAAAGTGCCTTTTGGGGTTGGCTCTTGTGTATGCTCCATCCGGTGAATTAACAGTGGCATCATTCAGGGGTGATCAACCTGTTATTAGAGTAACTGAGCAAGAGCACAGTGAGTACTCTGCAATATTATTTTAAAGCAATTACTCTCTGTGACCTTTTAATAATAGTCCTGTTCCCACAGCATAGCAAGTAAGGGCCATTTTCCAGAGGAGGCACTTAATAGAGATTAAAGATTCAGAGCCATTACAAAAAGGCAGAAAGCACCACTCACTTCTCTGGCAGCAGGACTGATGCTGAACTGGCAGAGCCCGAGCCTTACACAACCTGTTGTTTTGCGTCTTGAGATAGACCCCATATGGCTTAGACAAGCGAACTCCCTACTACGACCTGAGCTTCTGTGCAATATCAGAGCCCTTGCCGTAGCTTTCCCTGCCCTCCTAGCAAAGCTGCTCCATTTTCGGAAGCATTTCTCCATGTAGATAGGGATCTCCCCTCCCATGTTCCCAGGCTGTTCTGCCAGGCTGCCTCCCCCCGTGACCCTCCATCTCCTGGGATAAAATAAGCTGCACCAGGGCTGATTAGCAAAACCCCAGCGCAAAAAAAACCCTTACAGACACCTTTAGTTATGAGAAAAACCCTGCTATACCACCTAGAGATGCAGGATTTCTAGATGGACACTGTAAGGGAACTATAATGCACTTAGGGATGCTATAAATCATAACTTCATTAATCTGAGTTTTACTCTGGTTAATCTTCCTTAAGGAAAGAGGGAGAGCTGCAGGTCTGTATTCTTGCTCCCGGGTGAACAACATGACAACAAGCCCAGGGAAGGAGAATTAACGATGCCTCATTTCTTCTTTTCTACTTCTAAGATATTCTGTGATGTGCCCGAGAGCTTTGCCCATCTCAGAGGATGCTGCTCCACTTCCAGATGACTTCTCCGCCTGGCTCCCGGCACAACCCACGCAGCACCACACAAAGGCCAGCGGCCGGGCATGGGCTGAGAAGGCGAAGCAGAAAAACCACAGCAGCTGCCTTTAGAAATGAGCCGTTCCCACTGAAAGGAAACCTATTTGATCTCTTTCTAACCCCTTCCCTGCAATTATGCTTATCATATTTCCCTCCTGATGTATTCCTTCTTCGAGAGCAACATCTTCTGCTCTGATGCAGGCACGGCGTTTCAGGGAGCACTCTCATGCTCCGAGACACGAACATAAATGTATTGCCACCTGCAGCCTGCTTGAAAAAGAGCCGCTCGGGATCGAGCTGCTGAAACCAGACTTACAGGCTGGTATTGAATCTGCTTGTATGCTTCAAAATCCCTAGATTATTCAGGAATGACAGGCATCAGCCCTTGTCTCATCATTGTGTAAGGTAATTAGTCCACTTTATTTCAAATTTTAGAGCTTGACCTTTGTCCAGAGATGAGAGCTCAGAGGAAACAGGAAAGTTTCCTTCTGATTACATGCTTGGGCAATATGAATTATTAACTACCTGGGGTAGTGTTATTCAAGCCTTGGTGTTAAAAAGATGTGGTTAATATCTTCCCTGCTTTTAATGTTCTTGTCCATTTTCAGAGCAAAACTTCCTTGCCTTCAGTGCTAAATACACGCAGGGATCCACAGCAGCACTCCTCAGCTCTGCAGAGACAGGCAGAGCACGTGTGTTTATGCTGCCATGCATTTTCTTAAACTGTTAATATTTCATAACATCCCTTTTTTTTAAGTATTAGTGACTGCGCTCTTAGCCAGAATTTTTTTTAATATTTGTAGGCAAAAAACCCATATTTGCCTGAAGAAAGTATCAAAATTTGAACAGATGGGAGTTTTTACCAAAAGACGACTGTTTTGCTCAGAAATCGTTCCATTTCCAAAACCTCAAATAAAGTTTCATATCTTTCAGCAAATCTTGGACCAGGATTATAAATTCAAAATAAAAATACAGAAATTTCCTATGTTGAGCTTATAAATGCTAGTTTACGATATTTTCTGGTGTCTTAATGAGAGCCATGTGACCAAAGTTACATATTATAGGAAATAGCCAAAAGGCACATATTGTTTTACAGGTATATTTTTAAATGTAGAGGATTGCTTTTTAAAATTTTAACACAAGATGTTATTATCCTTTCTTAATTAAAAAATTACTGGGCTATTTTCTCCATTTTTAATGTGCTCTGCACTGCACAAGAGAACCAAGTCCTGTCTCCAGAGTCCCCAGGGCACTGCAGATGGTTGCACCAGGGATATTTATATTCCCCTTGCAGCTCCCAAAAGCTCAGACTCACCCATTTTCCTCCCTGTAAGCCCTCACATCATTGCTTCAGAAAGGGTTTTGTGAGTAGAGCACCGATGACGTTGTTGGATAGTAACAACATCATTAAAACACATTTGTTTTACTTAAACCCAGCAAACTAAGACAGTGACCATAAAGGTACATAATGGTATCGGAGGGGGAAGACTCGGGGCCGTTGCTAAGCCTCAACAGTTATATATTATCAGTTTTAGTGTCACAGGAGACCTGAGCTCTCTGGTCCTCACAACTTGGTCCTTGTAATTATCCCCATCTCCAGCCCCATCTCCGCTTGTTTGTCCCTATTGACAGCGTTGCTATTGAATAACCCAGTAATGGGTTGTAGCCTCCAGCGATCCTCCCTCTCAATTTCTAGCTCAGGGAAAACACAACAGATGAGCCCATACACTAAAAGGATGGGAGGCCATGCTCGCTTAAGAGAGTGGTTCCCTGTAAGGTCATCTGCGGAGATCCTTTGGGTCTTGGGCACATGGGGCACACACCAATGATGACCCAGTGGTGGTTTCTCTCTATATATATGGTGCTAAACATGGGCTCCAGATTCAGTTTGCAATTAAATCCATCAGCTGTCACCACTGGATGGGCATCTTGAGGCTCACCTAGGGAGAAAATGCACCGGGTCAGGTTCAGGAGCGGTATGGAGACGTCCTTCACCCCGGGCTGGCTCATGCCGGCAAGAGGCCACAGCTGAAATCTGTCCTGGTACCTCAGATCTCCATATGCTACCACAAGATCAACACATATCCTTCAGACAGTCCATAGAAGCCTTCAGTGGCACCAATTTCATTGTAAAATATTTGCATGTTTTCAATTATAATTTAGCCCAGGCAGGCCCATGAGACTCTTTGCAATACTGAGACTGTGTGATGGATGCATTATATCCTCTTAAGCATTGCCTGGTGGGCCAGAAAAACACTGGGTTTACAAGAGTTAAGGACTGGGGGCTGGGAATTAATTGACATCTTCCGTCTTCATATGATCTCAGGTGGATACTTTATTTTTTTGTCTGAGGAGGTTTATTTTCCTCCAGATTGATTGGATGAATTGTGTTCCCAGAGATCAGAGAGTTCAGATGGCAGAGGATCCTCTTACCAGAAGATGAAAGCCAATATAATCAACTGCACAACTTCAAAACATGCAGCTTGTTCTTGTTGGCTGCGCCTAAGTTTTCCCTGCAGAGAAGCTGTCGACAATGATTTGATATCAATCCAGTAACAATCCCTGGTTTCTAATAATAATTTGCACTTCAGTAGAAATGTTCATGTGAGGCTCTGAGAACATTTAGCAGATGGTCATTAGTGAAGCTCCCCAGTTCTCCTGCAAGGAAGAGATAACAATTATTAGCCTTGTTTTACAGATGGTGACACTGAGGTAAGGCACTGAAAGGTGAAATAACTCTCCTAATTTTCCATAATGAGCCAGTGGCAACAGATCTATGAATGAAACCCAGGCATCCTGCTGCGATTACTCCACAAACCCTATATCCTTATCTCTTACAGGAAAACGTGGTCAAAGAGGTGAGCCTGGAAAGCAAAAAGCGAATGACTCAAAGGCAGGATTCATGACACATTTCTGGAAATAAGGAATTAGTTCTGGGTCAATAAATAACTGGAAAACCAGGGGGACGCAATGTGAGAGGCATGTGAAATGAGGATGGATGGAAAAGAAAGAAGATAATGGAAGGGAGGGGAAGGAAAACAGAGCGTAGCTCTGACTTTTTATTTCCACTCTTGGTTTCAATCAATGTTGTAAAATTAAAGGTTAGGGCTCTGAAAGAAAGAAGAAAGCGACCTCCATCTGCTCCCGTGGGGTTACATCTAATGGGTGAGGCTTCAAATGTGAATTGCCAATAACAAAACCCTCCTCCTCGTGTGTCCGATGGTACATCACCCTGCAGCGAAGTTCCGGCTGTGGTGCTGCCAGGGGACATCGGTTGTGTTTTGGGTGCTGCAGAGACCTGCCTCTCCCTGGGCAGGGCAGGGAAACAGGGCTGGAGCTCTTGGGAATACCAGCTCTGCCCAACGGCATCTGCAAGCCGTCAACCACCAAAAAACCCAGGTGCTGGCCAGGCTAGAGAGTGCTCACCCCTGCTTTCCTCAGCCGGCAGCAGCTGGGCAGTAGGTCAGCCGCCGAGCTGGAGGTGCACGGACGGGTGCTTCGGGGACTAATTTTAGCTTTCAGTTACACTGTCTTTTCCTTTCTCACCCAGAATGTCTGGACTGCTAATACTGATGGACTGGCTGATACTACAAAACGCCCTGCTAACATCACACATACGCGATGAGGGGAACACAGCCCAGCTAGCTGGCCCAGCAGTGGACTTTATACAACAGCCAAATGGAAGCCAAAAGACTTGAGTTTAATCCCTCCAGTTAAGTCATCTAGATTCCTTCTCGCCACTAGCCATCTGATCTCAATCAACAAATCTTGGCCTTCATCTCCTAACCTAGCCGAGAGTTGCAATGCTGAAGCCTGAAGTAATCTGCATGCAAAAGGCTTTAGTAATGATTCCTTCAAGAGGGATTATTATTATTATTATTATTATTATTATTATTATTATTTTCCCAAAGCACTCTAATGTGAAAGTGATAGGCAAACAAAAAAAGTGTCTTAGTAATGTTTGCCATTAATAATTTGTTAACATTCTGTAATGTTCTTCCATTTATTTTCAATACCTATAGTTAACAGAAGCATATTGAAAGAGACCTATTAACATGAATATGTTAAAACCAGTCACTGGGTATTAAAATTAGATGCTTTTTTAAGACTGAAAATACTTCCAATTTGGCTATTCCTCTCATAGCATTAGTAGGATTTAGCAAGCAAATAGAACATTAAATTAAACATCTGTATTGTTAACATCAGTAAACTACCTCACCTCTAGATGCAATGTATTCTTAAGAAACTTTGCAATATATTGCTTTCAGCATCATACCATGCCCTTCCAGCACCGGAGAGGACAGAGAGCCAGAACTGTAACCAAACGTGTGTTGGAGTGGTAATACGTGGCTAGCAGGAAGCATCAGGACAATTTGAGAGAGCAGAAATGATGTCTGCATTGGCAAGACCAAAGATACAGTTTGAAAAAACATAACCATGAACATATACATGGACGCTGCTATTGCAGGTGCTCCTGAGCGGCACGGAGAGCTTGCTGGAGGAAGTGAGTGCTCACCAGCAGCTGACTGGCATGAAAATAAGGATGGGGATTTCGGAGTCAAAATCAAACAGCCAACCTGCAGAGAAAGAACTATATTTGAACAGGTACTGTGTGCTTAAAAAAACTCCTTCAGTTTCTTCAAATCCTTAGTCCATAGTCCTGGGCGTCTGTCATCATGGAGAAGTATTAGGAAAATGCCATTTGTCAAGCCAAAGTGTGTCCCAGTAAAAGTCACAAATCAAAGATGGACTCTAGATATTCAAGGCTATCTTTAGCAAGAAGAGTTGTGAAATTTTATAATCTCTAATGACTGCAAATTGTTTCTGCCTCAGCATTTGAGTTTTCCTTATCATCTCTTTCCAGTTTCAGCAAGCACCACATATACAGAAAACAAGGTCACGTTCAGGGGACGAGGTACTTTCCATGAGGGTAGGGATATTTCTTTCTGAGTGCTACTTGCTATGCCAGAGGATCGCTCCTGTGCCAGGTGGAGAGAAAATTGTGTGTATATTCACAAGTCCACAACCACCAGGCAAAGGCATTTCAGCAGCCACCTCTTTCTAGCTTTGAGGATTTCAGAAAGCCTCTAATAGCAAATTTATCACCATTATTAGTACAGAAACCCCAAGGCCAAATCACCTTGTCTTCCATGGGTGCAAGACCAAAAGGCAGGATTCCCTGCCTCACAAATGCTTCAGTTTCTGTAAAACGGCTATTCTTTTTTTAACTCAATTCCATGACACTGCTGCTGTTAAAAGGCATTTGGGACTTCATTCCAGCTTAATCTGCATTTGTCTTAGAGAAAGTTTTGCCTTTGGTGATGGTCAGAGTGGATTAAGACAGGTGCCTGCAACTTCTGAGAGTCCATTGCCAACCCAACGTTGGCCCTACAAGTCATGTCCAGTGTGAGCGACTCCGTTTTGGGAAAGTAACCCAAAGAAGGACTATATAAAAGATATGCTTTAGGCTGGACGCTTTTACATATTGTCTTGTACAGGGCTGGAGTTCCTGTTCGACTGTGAGAACCTCAACCTTCACTCCTCTTCCTTTGCTCATTTCAGTGCGATGTTAGTTGTGATAATGCAGGACATTATTTCCCAATTTCATTTTCTGCACATACATGAAATACTATATAGTAGGCAAGGGAGACAGCGGGAACAAGATCTGCCATTTCGCCAGCTAAAACAATTGTATTACAAAGCTCAGCAGAGTTTACATTACTGTGCCGTGTTCAATCAAACTCTATCCCAAAGGTGCATACGTATCTGCAGACTATATCAGGGGTTGGCAGCTGCTTCAGTACACTTACTCCTTTTTAATTTTTTTTTTCATCTTGGGCCTTTTAAAATTGATGGGAGGCTGAAGGCAAGAACTGATGCATTGTAGATGACAACAAAAGAGGCTCCATAAAATTGCTTTTGGCATCTCGTGTGCGTTCCGTCTACATCTTATAAATTACTGCTGCATTTCAGTGATAAAAATAGGTTTGTATTTGGAATTGATTACAGTGAGATAAAGCTCTAATAAAAAAAATGTACTGATGCATAAATATTCTGAACATACAAGGGTAATTTGATTTGATAAAATAAAAGTATGACTCTTAATTTCTTCCTTTTAAACAGAACACATATACACACAAACACACATACCACAGTGCAGATAAAACTCGGGCAGCTGTTTTGCTTAGGATTCCCAGAAATGGTTATGTGCCTCTTGCAACTCTTCTCTTCAGACATTTTTATGGCAATGTCCATATCACCGGCATTCCCATCACCGATGCCGGGTAACATCCCCCTGCAATCTGAAAGCGTTCAGCCCAGGCCACTGCGCTTTCTTCTATGCAATAAACATTGATTCCTTTCCTGTGCCCTTACAGGTTATTATATTAACTGGGCTATTTTTGTTTAGTTTGTTCCTTAGCGCATCAGCTCTGCAACTAGTGCTTTTGCCTTAACTGGGACTGCAGGATCAGCAGAGGGAGCTGATATATTGTTTTCGGCAATTCTAATACAAATGGAAGCATAATTTTATTTACATGAGAAAGAGGGAAATAGCGATTCATGTTTCAGTATGACCCCAGACCAGCATGCTTTACTCAAGCAAAATGCTATTTGACTTAGCCTAATAAATTAAGGGTGAAAATTGGCTTCGCATCATGACAAATGCACAGCCTAATAGTTAACCTTTAAAGAAATGCAAGGCTTAATTGCACATAATAGTGATGGGGCTGGCAGTGGAATCCAGGGCTGGATCCAGGATTTGGTGAAAGACAGAGCAAAGCACCACGTCTGTTTTCCAGCCTGCGAGCGCAGGGGCCGACAGCTGCACAAAACCAACGCTTGCTTTGCCACATCGGTGCAAGGTGCTGAGCGAGCTGCCGGGCTTCCAACCCCTACAGCACATGTTGGTGTCCCAGCCCCAAGACCTGCACCCCCAGGCGATGCTGGGCATGGAGGCCGTGACCACTCACAGCCCCTTGAACCCCCCCATCCATGCTGGAAGGCTGATTTTTGGGGGGGAGGGCAGGAAGCCAGCCCCTCTCGTCGCACCAACGCCCCACCAGAGCCACGACGGGAGCCGGGGCTCGCGCCTTTGATGTGGGCTGGACGGGATGTGGATGTGTCTGCTCTCGCCAGCCACACTAGCCGAAGCACAGAAAGAAAAACCAATGGCAGAAAGACTGATAATTATTTCTGTAGAGCAGCTTGAGCATTCCTGAGTTTTCGGTAATGTACGATAAGCTGTTACGAGTAAGATGATCCTTAAAAACCTTCCATATGAATAGAAAAAGCAGTACAAAGTGTGACCCCGACAACTGAGTTAAATACAGGTAGACTGACAGCCCGTTACTTTTAAATTTCATTTATTTATTTTTGTGTACATTTTTCTTAATTTGACTGACATACCATTGCTATAAAGATGCCCTGCTCTTTGAATATTTAATCCAAGACCACTAGTTCAAGTGTGGTTATGAAAAGTCACGGCAAACATATGACTGGAAAGAGGTGGTTGGTTTTGACTTCCAGGCAGTTGTTTGAAGCATTTCATAGATGCACACAATATTCAGCAGAACACACGCACACACAGTGCTGAGTTTAACACACACGCGCGCGCGCACACACACACATCTGGAAAACGGTTACAGTGGTTGAAGTTTCAAAAAGGTGTACTGTCTCCTTCTCTCAGCAGCAGTGATAAACCCTTGGATATCCTGAGAAATAAAATCGAAGCGTAGTAAAGAAGATTAACCTATTCCATCAGCAAGGTTTGGTGTTTTTTTCCAAGTTAAATATGTTCTCCCAATCTAATTTTTTTTTAAATGAAGAGGGTGGAGGCAAAGGATCTGGGGCAGTCGTGGTTAAAGAATACCAGTTCCATTGTTCCACCAATATCCTTAATCCAGTACAACACAGATCCTAAAAGCATCTCGCTAAAACAACAACAACATTAAATAAAAGCCTATCTAATGTTACACACATGATCCTACTGTCAGTCTCCTACTATTTATCATCTTCATAGTACGAGGAACGGCTTTGACATGAATGAAGACAACACAGGTTAAGAGAAGTGTTTCAGATGGAGCAGACATGAAGCGGGTGGGCAGCCAGGCAACCACCGAAGTACTCTGGAGTGCAGGGAGAACCCTGTGAACTTTGCAATATCTGACTGATGAAATTTCGCCTGGTTGCAGACAGGAATAGGAGCTCAGAGCGATGGTTCATCACGGCACGGGGTGGCACTGCCTCCTGGCAGCTGGCTCTGCGCAGCTACAAACCCAGGGCAAAGCCTGAGGGGACCTTAACCAGCCCTGACAAGAACCTGGGTGCCATCTCACAAAGATGACAGCACCTAGTTTCTTTTGAATATACCACTAGTGTTCCCAAGAACCAGCCAAGGCAGGGATGCTATCTCTGGACAAATCCACCCTCCCTCAAAGCTATGATGTGGGGGTCTTGTGTTAGGATGTGGGCAGTGTTGATTCTCCTGAGGACAGAGTTTCCTCAACAAGGCTAAAAATTGAGTCTCTCTCATATTGCATTGTCCTGCCTTTTCATCTAATACTACCTTTTCTGTTCCTCCCATCGATGTGAACACCAGCGGTTTTCCTGATGAGCTGCAGAGCCTGTGCTCCTGTGAGCTCCCCTGTGCCATGCGCTCCCTCGCTGCGAGAGGGGTTGTGTGAGGTTACGGGCTGCTAAGTAGCAACGAGCACCGCAGAGGAAACAGGCCAGCAAAGACTTAGACAACAAAAACAAACATGAAGCAATTAAAAGAAGGATGGGAGATGTGGTCTGATGTACTTTTGCCAAGAAATAAATATTTTACATTGCCTTTTTTAAAAACACTTGCATTGTGTTTTCTAAACCTCCAAAATGGTAGACTTACTCCACCCACCCATGCACAACACGTGCACACACACACACTCTCACACACGCACACACACACACTCTCTCTCTCTCTCTCTCTCTAATGCACATACCTTTCCAGCTTTGTAGAGCTACTGGATTTACTTTGAGACAAGTTTCTTGTGCATTTTGACAATTTACTTTGAGACAAGTTATTTGCAAGAAGGCAAAGTTCATGCATGGCTTTGACAGCTCCACTTTCTCATAAATGGTTTTTGAAAAGCAGAAAGCAAATGAGGGCCAAAGCTCCATTTAAAGTTCACCTCAGATGCCTGAAAAGCATTTATACCCACATCCTTCTGAGGTCCCTGCTTTATGAACTTCTAATGAATTCCACATTCTGCTACCCAACGTTTCTTATACATAGGGGGAAGAAAAAACAAACCAGAAAACCAATGCAAGCTGTTTGAAAACAGATGCAACACAGCATTCTTTATCAGAAAGGCTGGGGAGGCTTTTGAAGCAGCAAGGCACCCTTGCAAAGAGGAGAAAGGGAATAAAAAGAACAAAAAGCTGATGGTTTTGAGCCCCCAAACCTGCTTGTCTCACACAGGTCACGCTTACAAGATTTCACTGCAACATCTCTTACAAAGCAAGAAGCAGCTGTTCCTTAGTTGCTCCATCATTTCTGTAGGACTCGTGTCCTCCATACCCAGAGCAGACATTTGGCCAGAGGGTGCCTGTGTGGCCCTCAGTCCCGCTTCGAAGCAATCCTGGCAACTCCAAGTCTCACTGGCTCAAGGGCTAAAGGAAAACTCCAGGCAAATTTGATACAGAAAAGCCTGGCATGAGACTTGGACAAACCAAGTTCATCGCAAACCAAATTTTATTTTTCAGGTGGACAACTATCGTTTTCTCAGAATGCCAGTGTGCTTTTCGTTAATGATGTTGTGACATAGAGCATTTTTACCAGTTAAACTGAACCCTGATGCTAGTTAATCCCCTCTTGAAGGAACAATTACAAACCAACTAGTGCTTTTCCTACCAAAACCAAGAGTGAGTAGGTTTATTCAGAAGCCTCCAAGATGTTTAAAGAAAAATTGAAAAATGTGATTTTTTTGAAAAATATTCCTAATCCCCATCCCTAATTCTAGAACAAACCAGGTCACTAAAAGAAAATCTAAATTGCTACAAATATAATTTAAAATAATAATTAGCCATCTACTGCCATTCACCATCCTTGCTGTTAGGAGATACTACAGTGATTCCATATGGCTCAAGGGCAGGCTGGGAGATACCTTCACGCATCTTGGACAGTACCAGAAATGGATAAATAATAAATAATGAGAATACGAGAAAGAATAATCAGCCTTCCATGTGTAAGGAAAAGCAGAGACTTTCACACTTGTAAAACCAATGATGTTACTGTGAAAAAAAAAAAATCCTAAAAATAAAGTAGGATAAGGACTTGCATTACAGCAGGTTGGAAAGCCTCCTCTTTTCTAAGGTGTTCAAAACACAGGTGCTTTGCCTGTGCCCTCTTCAATACCAGCAGACCACTGGGAAGTGGTTGCTTTTCCATTGTGCTCATATCTTTTTTATTTTTTCTAGCTGAAAGTATGTAGAAATATCCTTGTTACAAGTTTACCACCATCTCAGAAAAAACAGATTTCACGCCTTAAGACAAAAACTCTAGAAATTTCATAAATTTTCATGCTAAACATGGATCTTTGCCAATAAAACTGTAATTCCTTAAATTGGAGATTTTGGACATTTTTAGACAGTTATTATTTTCTACGAGAAATGACAAGTTTTACTCCAACACATTTCCAGTTTGCAAGAAACTACATTTAGCAGCTTCCCCCCAAGGTATTGCTATTAAAAAAATAAATGCAAAATTCCTACCATTTTGTATGTTGTGACTATTTCCAGCAGCCCCACTGGCACAGTGACAGCTGTCACCAAGCACAAGCCGCTCAATTCACAGTTATGGAGGAAACAAAACGGTGGCAGAGCTCTGGAAATTCACTTCATACATAGATTATATAGGAAATGTTTGGATCCAAATCCTGGTTTTGGCAATACTGTATTTTGAACAAGGCTTTTTTCTGCTTGTAGAGCCCCAATCTGCCAGAAGCCCACCAAATGGTATGGTCCATGCTGTTAGATATTTATACAAGACTCGTGATGAAATCTGGGCTAAACGTGGACAGAGAGCTCTGCATCTGCACCTGTATACGTGAAAATTTGATCCTGACTTAACAGCTATGACAGAGACTGTAATTTGTCTTTAAACACACCTCTTTGGCTCTTACGGGGCGCTTAATCTACATCTCCTCACTCTGGCTGCGTAAATCAAGGACACCTGGCCCTTCCTAACTTTTCACAGTATCCATCCTGAAAAAAACCCATACAACTGTGCTGAGAAATACTGAAGGCTTTCAGTTATTGTTCCAGGACACTCTGAGATGGCTGAATGCTCTTTACTAGAGGGAAAAAAATGAGACGTGGCAGACCCTGATACCTCCATCACACAACTCCTGGGGAAACTCTATCTACCTATGTTTTTGGAGGCCATGGGCATGCTTGCTGCCAGACTGCTCTTTCCAGCCATCAGACGTTGGCTGCCTCTTACTGTAGCACTTATCTCCATCTGCTTTCTGGCACAATTTGGTGCGTACGCTTGCGTGACAGGTGACAGAGTTTTGGAAAGACCATGGTCTGATCTCTTATTTTCTCAAAAATAATTAGGATAAACCCTGAGCTGGTCTGAATTATTCCTGTAAGAGAAACCAAACAGAAACTTTCCTGATCAGTTCGGTAATACTTGGGGTGTGTTTACCTTTTATTTTAAAATTACACTATTGTGAGTTTCCTGGATTTAGCTAGGCCTAAAAGTGAAAGTAACATATCAAAATACCCTGAAATAAACTTCTAGGAAGGGTTTTCAGGTCTAGCTAAAACCACACAGCTTTGGAAATTGCCGAAGGACATCTGATCTTTTGAGATTTCCATCTCTATTTCCAGAGTATTTAAGATGCTTCCAAGCTTTTCCCAGCTGCTGGACTTTTGCCCCATCTTTTAGAGAAAACCAAGAGCTTTCGAGGAAGGAAACACGGCCTGTCCTGCAGCCCAGCTGCCGGCAAGGGCGAGCCACCTTGGAGCAACGCTGCTGCAACTCCAGAGCTGTTCCACTTCCAGAAAGGGCTATTTAATGCAATGGCAGCGAAGCACAAATGGAGAAGCTCTCATTTCGGCTGCATACCTGCAGGATAGCTAGCCGCTGGCTGCAGCTTCCCATTAAGCAGGCACTGGATAACAGACAGGCAGCTCCTTCCTCTCCCAAAGCACTCTGCGGAGAGCTGGCTGGAGGCCCCTTTCCCTTGCCTTCACTCTGACCAACCGCCTAGAAAAAAGGCTGCTAGTAAAATCCCAGACAGTAAAATACAAAATGTGAAGGTGACTGAGACGTAAGGTGTCAATGGAGGCAAAGAGCTTTCTAGCAACCCAGGAGTGCACTAAAGGAGGCCATGTAATAAATGCCATGCAGCCAAAATTGTTCCCAGTGGAATGGCACTGCTGGCTGCATAGGCCCCTGAAGAATTCATTCATCCCTGTGGCCTGTAAATTAGATATTTCCACCATTAGGCTAGTTAGAGACCACCTTAAAATGTTTACCCTCTTCTTTCTCAGCTACAGAGGCCTTTCCCATGCTTTCTCCATCGTCTAAGTCGGACCTCTGAATCTCACTGACAAGCTTGGCAGGGGAAGCAGCAATGCGCAAGGCCACGCAGCAGGCAACAAGCATCAGCTTGCAATTTTTGCCTGTGGGTTTCTTTTGAGTTTTAGATTTTGTTTCTCTTGCTGGAAGTAGGGATGCAGTGGCAATCTGGGACTTGTGAGCAAACCCATTCCCTACAAATCTGGGCCTGAAGGAGTACATGGCAAAAGAAAGGGGAGACAGGCTGCTCTCACCAGGCTATGTACTCCATCAAGTCTGTGGCTGCCTCTTTTGCCCTCTCTTTCTGCTCCAGCCTTCCCCATCAACTCCAGATCTTCCTTGGCAGAGTGGATTGATACCAGCTGCCTATCAGAGGACTCTTTCTGTCCTTAAGCCATTAAAACCACCCTTGTAGTTTACTAAGCTCTCTTTAGAGTCCTCATCATTTCTATAGCACATGAACCTTTGCGTCCAGACCACTGGGACCACCACCTCCTATCTGTGTCTATATGCATCTGCAAACACAAAAGCTGAGATTCAACTGAGCTTTTTCTGGCCCTCTTTATTAACAAAATCAACTGCTTTTATGGTGTGGGGTTACGTGAAGGAGCAGCATCCTTTCAACCTGCAACACAGCTGCCTACTGCAGAGAAAGCATCTCCTCCAGCCACGGTCCAGGAGAGCGAATCTCACTGCACTGCAGAGCTCTGGCCTGCCAGAATGCATGTCAAATTTCATATTATCCATCTGCTCCAGTAAAGGCTGAGCTGAAATATTAATTAGGAGATCTGATCCCTTCTCACCAGAAACAATCTGGATTTTATAGCTCAGCCAGAGGCCAGCGAAGCAGACAAAGCTCTGTGATACATCCTTTGCTGCTGGTTAACGGCTTTCAAGGAAACAACCAACTTGGGGGGAGGACACAGACTGTAAAACACGTGGACATCTGGTCTGTTTTGTCCACCCTTCATCTCCCCCATGCTCAACCCCCACCTCCTAAATGCATGTTCAGAACACTGAGAGATGACTCCTCTAACATAAACAGCTATAATATGGCAATAAAGATTAATGAGTAAAACTTGCCATTTTATGTATAATCCGTGGGGATTTACAATCATTAATCTTTATTAGTGTGTAATAACTGTTTAGACATTAAGAACAGATTCTCAGCTGGACAAAACTGGCCTTATTCCAGTCAAGCCAATGGAGCAATGCCAGTTTACACCCTCCATGACCCTAGCTCTAATTGAGACCCATCCCCATCTGTAGGAATCATATCACTAACAGTATTTCCCCAACAGCAGGAGCACACTAGTGAAGGCAACTATTTGTCTTTCTCTGTATCCGAAAAAGAGAGCTGCATGTGTCCAGGAAGCTCAACAATAGACATGTCAATAAACATGAGGAAATTCAATGAAAAAGCAACAGCAACAAAAGGAACCCCAAGGAGCAGGGAAGTGGATGATTTTTGAGGCAAGACTATAAGATCTGGTTTGGCAGGAGCATAACTAAGAGGGATGTAGCAATCTTTGGCATGTGAAAGAGTGAAAGCACCAAGACGGGCTCCCAGAGTTCCTCTAAGAGGAACAAGATGGAAGAGAGAAAAAAAGGGAATCTTGGCTGGCTTTTCGGAGAGAGGAGTTTGGGTTTTGTTTTTAATAAAAAAGAGGTCTATTAAACAAGGGAGCTGGTGGGAACCTTGTCTGAACTACATCAGACCAGCCACTAAAGCAATGCTGCATTGACCGAGCAGGATTTCCTCTTCCAAAATGTCTAGGAAAGAAGGGTAATGTGCAGGTACATACTTAGCTTGCAGCAAGCATGGAGAAATCCCAGCTAAGACTGTGCATGCCAGTGTCTCTGCCCTCAGCACCAGGCACTGCTCTGCTGCACGGGCGAAGGGCCTGGCAGCCCCTTCCCACCAAAACAAGGCGCAGCTAGCGCTGACCCAGCAGGCACACAGCCACCTCCCTCTGCACCTGCTGAAGAACTGAGAGCTCAGCTGCATGTCTTTTTTTAGAGCTTTTTCTGAGTAGTGACCCACCAACTGCCTCCTCCATCACACAGGGGAAGCCAGCTGCCTCCAGAAATGGTGTTCCTAACAAGTCAGAAATGCCTTCTTCCCCACCAGTAAACCTGACAAAAGTCAGGAAAAATGCAGAAATACAGTACATAGATATCTGTGTGAAGTTTTGTACACCTGGAAAAACTCCAGAAAAGATGGGCATTTCCCCCACTGCAGCAACACGAACCTGGCATTCAAAAACAGTAACCAGCAAATGCCCTCCAACTCCTCTTTCAGGTTTAAGGGACCGGTGGGCTCTTGGGGACCCAGAAAATAGCTTTCCTGCCAGTGACACTTCAAGAGCTCTAGCGATGGCAAGGCCTCAAGCATCCAGAAGGTTGCAGGAACATCAAGAGCTGTATGGTGGAGGAAAAAAGAGGATGAATGTCGTGCCCCAGTGGTCCCCCACTGCCTGCCACAGGGTTGGGCTGTGCATCTTTCATGCAGCCCAATAACCACCGCCTGTGGCAGAGCGGAGAGGCCCTCCCTGCCTTGCAAATGGCTAACTGTGCTGGAATTAATTCACACAGCTGGTCCAGGTCACAGCTCAGTGCTGAGCTGCGAGCAGCTTTTCTCTCCTCTCTGCTCCCTGGTGTGTTTTTGGTTTGTTTCAGGTTTATGGCATGAGATCTGCATCTTTTGCAGTTTAAAAATCCCTGTTCAGGACAATCTAACATGCTGCCCACAGTCCTGTGCTGCCTGAAAACAAAAGAGCTTTTTGAAGAACAGCTTTAAGCCTCAATACCTTGGCTGTTCAGGGTGCTTGGTTGTTGTGAAAGCCTTACTGTCCCAGAGACCACGCCTGTCCTAGGCAATCCTGTGCTCATGTTCTAGCCAAGCAAAGTTCTGAGCACTGACCAAAGGCTTTACATCTTCACAGAGGTTACAATGAAATGAAAGAGAAAAGAGTCCGTCTTTCATCTTATAGCCCAGGATGTTTTCAGAGCTTTTAAGCACACACACAGGAGTCCCTGACTCTCCTCCCTGTGCTGAGGCCACCAGCTCAGGCTTCTCTCTAAGAAAATCCTGCATCAGGCCAAGCTTTGTGTCCATACGTGCCACGAAGGATGCAGAGACAGACAGACAGCCTCTGCTTTTCTCTCCTGCCATAACTACCTTCCACACTGGCAATCAGTTGGATCACTGTTTTCATTCACACTGGTCATACAGATCCACACTTACTCTGGGCTGACGCAAATGACTTTTAAAGGAACAAAGTCATAGAGAATCAGGAGGGAAGTGATTTGTTGCATGCTCTATTGTAATGTCATTAAAACAAAGGGATTAGATGGCCCAAGCACTGCAAGAGCAAAAAGCATAAAAGAAAGCACTCAGCATGTAGTGTCGAGGCATGTAGGAATCATTTTAGAGGGTTACTAGCTGCAGACAACGCTGACATTAATTTTCTATTGGAAAACGCTGGTGACATTAATATCTGCTATTAATACTGAACTTTGACAGTATCTCATAAATTCAACCTGTCAATTACAATGGCACTGAAATAAAGGTGCTCTGAGGTCAAGGAGATGTGGTGTCCAAATGAGACTTATATTCCAGGAGAAAAGCGGCAAAAACAATCTTTAACAAAAGCATCAGATCCATATGTAGGAAAACCAAAGGGTGGTTTTAAATGTCATGTTTTTCAAAGCGAGAATTGATGCTGGAACCAACTCTATAAACTGGCTGGCTGGACTTTTAGCTGCAGCTGAGGACAATCAATCAAAACAGCTCTGTGACTCTGAGAAAGTGAGAGAGAGAAAACACACACACACACACACCATGGAATATGAGAGGGCAGATTATGAGCCATGCGAGGCCTCTTAAAATTACACTGTGAAGTAAAACATCCTTGTGTTTCATCCACAACAAAATGTAACCTGAAAGGCTCCCCTTGACACAAAGCGGAATATGGGGCTTATCATTACTGAGGGCCGGGCAGGCTCATGAAACACGGCTGAGGAAGAGGAACTTCTTCCCCAAAGTCTGCACAACCCGTGAGCTCTTTGCAGCAAGGAAATCCCCACAGCCCGATTCCTGTGAGCCCTCCTCAAGCCACCCTGCTCTGCAGCTGAGGGGCACAAGGATCGATAAATCCCCACAAGCAATGCTCCCCTATCTCCTCCGATGCTGGCCCCAGGGCAGATCTGCATTATTTTAGGGTTCACAGCCACCTCTGCAGGCACTGCCAGCCACGGCTGTGGCAAGGACAGTGGCAGCCCAGACACTGGCAGTGTCTATGTGCACCTCTTCAAAGTGGTCGGCATGTCCCTAGCACAAGAGGTACCACCATTCAGGGACCCTTGCTCTAAATATTGCCCTGCCCATCAGCCCTTCCAAGGGATCGCTTCCCAAACAGATGCTGACTAGACCAGAAGCCCAGCCTGCACCAACAGAGACTGGAGCCACTAACCTGGGCAAGAAAGGGCTGGATCCCAGACCAAATTACATCCTGCACAACTTAGATATCGCAGAGCAAGTTGGGATTTGACTCTGAAAGTCTGCACTGAAGCAATGGATGGGGAAGGGAAGCATGTGGAGGGACATGAGGCACATGCGCTCGCCCCGATGCAGCGGCACACACAGGCACTCTCCTTCGCAGGGCTGGGGGAAGGAGCCACGGGCAAAGGCGAAGGACCTCATAGCCGAGCGAGGCAGCTATGCAGGTTTGGCTCAGTCAAACCAGCGTCAATCTGGAGCCAGTGGCCTTGCTCCAGACTCAGCAACACCTTGCAGTGCACGGTCCCCCCTTTCTCTAGACCAGTAACCGCATTACCTAAAAGCAGCGTGATCTGCCATCTTCCCTCCCACCCCGACAGTCCCTGTGCTCCTGCCCTTGGCTAGCAGCTTTTCTCTAAGGACCCAGCCAACTGCAACAAGCTCCTGATAGGGATGGGCTGTGGTTTCCCTGCGTGGTTTCCCAGGCTGCAGCTCTCGTGGGGAACACCTGCAGCCCATGCTGGAGCCTAGTACTCCTAGCTTCCTTCAGCATCCCGACCAGAGCTGGACATGGCCCAAACCACACACCGGCACAGGCTCCAGGGGAGCTCGCTAGCACTCCCAAAGTCTGTGGGCAAGTACAGAGGGATTGCTGCCGATGGCAGTGCCGAGAGCCCTGGAAACTTGCACTGAGATATCCCATTTTTCACAGATGTCATGCTATGCATACTGTTATCCTTTCTCATCTGGAGAAGGAGAGAGGAACACCCTTTTAGGCCCAAAGCAGCTCATCCCCAGCCCAAGGGAGCCCTGGGCGCTGCAATGCTGCTGGGCTTGCAGGCAGGTGGGGACTGACCATCGCAGCCTCCTCCCAATCTTTGTGCAACTTATCTGACAATCTATTTCCCTCTGGAGCTTTTGTCCGCCAGCAATGTCTTCCCACTCCAGACCTCATCACCTGCCTGATATAGCAGAGTAAGTCGGTGGGATGCGGGGCAGGGGCTTTCTGCAGGCAGGAGGCTGGCAGTGCACCACAAGTGGCAGGCTGGCCAGGACAGAGCAGCCGGACTCGGAGCACGGTGTCCGGAGAAGAGGCAACCTCACGGGACGCTGGGGCCTCCCTCCCTTACAGTGATGCTGCCTCGCACGCTGTGAAAGCAGCTCAAGTAGCTGAGCTGAGATCCTTTTTTATAAATTCTTTTTACGATGAGCATTAAATATTTTCCACAACACAGACACTTCTTCTCTTCTTTCTCTTTTCCTTTGACACCTTTTCCCCAGCAAAGCCCTACGACTATTGCTTGCTGTGGCCTCATTTAGCATCACCATTGTCACCACACATTCATCCTCATATAAAACAGAAATCTATTCCATCAAGCACTTAACATAAATATTAAAATAATGGAAGGGACAAAATATAAATCTACATACAACTTCATGACTACCATAGCACCTATTACCATGACAAAGCAAATTCTGGTTCAGGGGGAAGGGAAGGGGAATGAGGAGAAAGTTAGGAAGAGGGACTTCGACTGTCATTAAATATGTAAATCACTCTTTTAAAATTTTTTTTGTTTTGTTTTTGTTTTAAGGTTACCAACCTTATTAAAATTCATTTCACTAACCAGCTCGTTCTATGTCACTATGGATACCAAAGAACCCTTTTAAAAACTTCGGCAAGGCAGAGGTTTCTCAGAATAAAAACAAAACAAAACAAAACACAGCGACTTTCTGTTGGTGCTTTCATGACAAGTCCTGCCACGCGCCCCTCCCCTGCACCCACCAGTCCACAGAAGGGCAATTCATTTACAAGTCCAGTTCTCAGTCTCCCAGGATGAGTTTGACAAAAGAGGCGACGTCTGTCTCTTTGGATTCATGCAGGGTGAAGAAAGGATGTTGCTGGGAAAGAAAAGAGAGAAAAAATAGAAAAGTTTATTATTCACAACGCTGCGGACCAAACCTAAAACCTTTTCAGACAACCTTCTAGGCAGTGAAAAAGATTTTGTTGCTAGCATCATAACATTGGGCTTTCCATGCTTTGCAGCTGAGGCAAGTTGGGGAGCCCAAGGGGCCACTTCATGAAGGCTGCAGATTTGTGCTGCCCTCTCAGATTCCCTCTAAACCCTGCCCTGGCTGGGATGGCTGAACTGGGCTGCTCTCAACGCGAGGGAAAGTATTAAAAACCACTGCCTCCACCTCTAGCACGCAATGCCCTTCGGCACACGCTGGCTCACAGTTCTGCAGTGCCTGGGGAGGAGATGTGCTGCTCCTGAGACGGTGGTTACCCACCCCACCGTGCGCCAGCTCCAACAGGAGCAAGGAAAACCTTGCAGGAAAGCTGACTGCAGTGGGTTTTCCCTCAGCTTCCTGCTTTATCTGTGTATTTACCCTCTGGTGACTTTTGAGTCTCATTTCTTCCCTGCAATTGCTCATACTCGCAGCAGGAGATGGCTACTTTACCCCCAACCACCGCAAAGAGGAAAGCCATCCCGGCTGGAAAGCCATCCACAGTTGTATGTTTAACTACTTAATCGTGACCAACATGGGAAGACATCCTGCCAGAAAATCTTGCCTACATTTCAGCACAAATGGAAAAATATGTGTAAGGAGAAAAAAAACACAACTAAATGCCCCTGACAGCAACAGCAAAGCCCCTCTCTGCTAGCACCAGTGACTCAGTCTGCTACCGGGGGCTCAGCCAACATCCACCTGAAATCACCACACACTGACACACTGTCCTGGCAGTTAATTGTATTTATTTGTATGGAGGGTGTCAGAAAGAACCAAAAGCCAGCTGGGGCCCTGCAGGGCTCACAGGTGACCTCCACTCTGTGCAAAATGCTGTTGTGCTTCCCATACACAGGCTGGGGGAGCTCAGTCTGGTTCCTGACCCTCTCATTTCAAGCCAGATTTTTAAAGACAATTTGGGGTTTCCAGGGTTTTTCAAAGCTGCCTCCCACCTCAGACCCTGAGCGTTGGCTGTTTCAATGATCATTTATGGCAATGGCCAAGTGGAGGGAGAAGATGAGCAAAGAAAGGAGACTTTTGAAGGTGGGCTTGAGCGGAAAGTTATCCAGTGAATAAAAAGAGGCAGCTCTGAGCAGCTGGGAAGCGACCCAAAGACACACCAGCAAGGAAGAGGAAGCACAATTATGTGGGAAACGGAGCTGAAATGGGCTGAGGCAAGGATCCAGACATAATTTAAGGTCTCCCTGGGTCAGACAGTCACGGGAATCGAAGTGTCCTGAATAGCTCTGAGAGAGATGGCCCAAATGGCCTGCTGTGCTATTATCCCAGTGTGATGCCACTGCTTTCACATCCCAGCTAAGTCGCACCCAAAGCACAGCTACCACAGCCTGGAAGAACCCACAAGCGTGACACGGCCGGCAGCAGTGGCCTCCAGCCCTGTCTCTCAGTGAATCCAACCTCTTTGCAACAACTGAGTCTGGTTATAGCACAAAACACCCCGTGCCAGGTGGGATGTGCTCCATGCAATGTGCAGACCACCAGGGAGGAGTCCTGCAGTAGTTTCATGGTCCACTTCACCTGGGGAAGTGGGTTTTCAAATGAAATTAAGCATCCGTATCAGTTTTCCTGACGCTCAGGATAGCACAGTCATATTTTCCATGAGAAACCTCAATTCCACAGGAAAGCAAGGCAGCAGTCTTGGTCTATATGACAAGTCCAATCCAGTACCGCAACTTAATGCCATAAGAGAGAGAGGAGGGAGAGAAAAAACCAACAAAACAGCAACCCTCAACCACAGGACCTCACAACATTCATGTCAGCCATAAAATACCACAGCATTGAGATACTCTGGAGAGGTGATCCAAGAACCTAATTCAATAGAAATGCACTTGCTTGCCAATGCGTATTAATGCTGCAACAGACAGAGCTGCTCTGGTGAACCTTTTTGATAAAAGGCCATTTGGCAAACTTCACAAATTTTCTTAAAATATATATGTATTTATTCAATAATAAANGGGGGGGGAAGCCATAAACCTCAGGCCTCCCTTTGTTTGAAATCAGTGTTTGGGAAAACTGTGTGTAAATCAGATCTATATATAGTCTAATTGCATTACAGGGCCCAGCAAGAAATGCCACAGGAATTATTCATTGCTTACAACTCGCGTTCAAAAGGTACACGGATTTCCAGCATGTCTTGCAGCTAGAGAGCACCTTAAACCCTGGTACCTTCTCACCACAGAGGTCGCAACACCTCTGAGCAGACAGTGTGAGGTAGCAGTGAGGCTGACCCCCTGGATGGTATAATGCATGTCCTACAAGTTATGGGGCAGGAGACATCAAAGCCCGAGGAAATTCTGCAGCAGTTTCCCCTCTTAACCCAGAAGATCTTGCCAGTGACACTGGACAGGGGTGGGCATTTAGGGACAGGCAAGCATTTGGGTCAGGATCTTCAGAAATAACAAAGTTAGGCACCTTCCTGCCTTTAGCAAGTTGTGAAATCAGGCGACAGTAAAACAGGGACTAGATGCTTATGGAAGTGAAACACTGACTTCCTAAGCTCTGCTGCTTTTTGCCACCTATTAGGAGCACCAGGATCAATACCAGAAAGTCAGGAGAGAGAGAGGCCATGAAGCTGTAGATCTCTAGTAGAAAAATCTCACCACAGACCCTGTTCTTGCCAGCTCCAGCCCAGAGCTCTGGCTGAGTATACACCAGTGTCTGCACTGCTGGGAGTTCATCAGCAGTTAAGTGCATCTGACCTCAAAGCTCTGCACTGCCTTGCATTTCCCCTCTCGTAAGCCTTTATCAGCATTTTCTTCCTTAGTTATTCCTCTGTCCTAGATGTGCTCACAGCAAACAGTCTCTAAACAGCAGATGAAATTCAATAACCGGAATTATTAGTCACAGACTTGTCCCTGTCCCTAACATCCAGAAATTGCTCTGTCCAAAAAGTATCCTCTCCAAGGCACCATGACAGTAAAGCCTAGCGGGCCACTCAGCTCCTGCAACCCACGTGGAGCATCCGTGACGCATCCATTTCACTTAGGTGTTTGAAGCCATCACACAAACCCAAGAGGAGGATTGTATCCTTGCTAACTGATTCTTCACAGCCTCATCCTTGTCCCTTAGCAAATTTGTTAACTGCTTTCACAAATTTTTCTCCCTTGATCTGACTGCAATAGCACCTGAACGAGATTTCAAAGGGCATCTCTGATTTGCAGTCACCCTCCTGAGACACTGAAGTGCCATGATTCTCACATCTGTTATGAAAAAAGAGATGCTAAGTATCCCAAATCACCAGTCACTACTGGAAACACTGTCTTCAGCATCTCATTGCAATCCATCTCAGCTCTAAACCAATACACTGCTTAATGCAGGCACACTCACCATAAGCTCTGGGTATGTTGGCCGTTCTTTGGAATTCTTCTTCAAGCTTTAATGAAAAACAAAGAAGAAAAAATTTAGAAGTTACATTGTGTATGCAATTTAAGCAAGGCCATAAAAATTATACCATGATGAAAGCCAGGCTTCAAGTCTCTGCAGAATAAGTTCAACTACTCATCCGTATGTTAAGCAAACAGCTTAGGCCTTGAGGACACCTACAGACAACACAGCCTGCACACAGGCCCTGTATGGTACACACTGCTGGGTACACACAAGTGCAGTGAGCTCAAGGTCAAACAAGAGATCCAGAGACACTATATACACCAGTCAAGGCACTGCCTGTTGCTGGGGGCCAGGTACAATTGGGTTTTTGGGTAGTATCCAGTAGGCCAGCGACTAAGGGCATGAATACAGCCTCCAACCTCTGATTGGGAGCAGTGACCGAGTGGCTCCAAAGCACGTGTACAACTATTTGTTTATCACCGTGCTGTTATCAGCAGGGACGGTTACATGGGACATCCTTTTTTTCTCCTCTCCTACAACAGATGGCTCTGGAGGGTTGTAGCTGGAAGTTATTTTGGTTTCCCTCCAGCAGAAAATAGCTTTTAAAAGACAGGACGTAATCTCTACTCACTTCCTGACAGTGTATTTAGGGGAAAGACACTTGGAGCAACTTGAAAAGATCTTCACACACGTACACGTCGGTGGCGGGGAAAAGGTGTCACACTGAGCAAAACAAAAGTGAGAACCTCGGTGATGATAAGTCGCTCCTCTGCTGGGATTTGCCGGAGCCCAGAGGAAGCAGAGTACACACACTGAATAGATATTTCCTGCTTGCTGTGTGTAGCGGGCTCATGTTTAGTGTCATGTTGTGAATGAACAGAGGAACCTAGTAACGATACGTGCTAATATTGCCACACTGAAGGTACGGGATGTGTCACATCCTCTGAGCTCAAAAGCAGCCCAAGCCAAGATGCTAAGGTGAATTTGAAGGTTAGGTGTGTCCAGAAGCAGGATTTGGGTACAATCCTCATAATTTAGACCCTCTATAAACAAAAACCTTGTTCCCAGGTTACTAATACCAGGAAATCTGGTGACAAGTTACTGAAGTCAATGTAAATCTTCAGGAATGAAGAGCCATATTTGGATCTGATCATGACTCAGACATCCCAGGAACTTCCCTGCAGTGGCTACAGGTAATCAGACTTTCGCTGCCCCAGGCAGCAGATGGTGTGCTTCACTCTGCAACCTCTTGAATTTGAGATAGGCCTAAGACAGGCAATCTCGATACACTGGGTTGATATAGCCTGGTTCTGTGTCAGAAAAAAATTCTCAGACTCCAGCAACACAAAACCAGTGCAATCTGCAGCCAAAGCACACTTTTCCGAGTCCATGACACTCCACTGGCATTGAGGGATCTCCAGTGATCCTGGAGGACAGGATTTGCAAAGAGAGCAACCGCCATGTGCTCCCCAAAACATGAGCTTTCAAGACATGAGTGCTGCTCAGCAGGGTCATTCTTCTCACTGCAACTATCATGAATGGCTGTGGATATCTTACTCCTAAATCAGCCTACAGCTATAGCTGCAAGACACTGTGCTTGCAAAAGCTAAATATTCAGTGGGGAATGACAGCCTGCCTGGCACAAACAGGCAGCTTTGCAATAACAAGTAGCGAGCCAGCAGCATGGGAGAAAGGCAGCTGGTCCAAAATCTCAGTGTGGGCCTTGCAAAAACGGTGGGCATTTTGCGAGAGGGTTTTTCCAAGCCAGCTCCCATCTCTGATAGACACAGAGCAGTGTGGGCACGGGCAGGTATTCCCCAGCGTGGATCGGTAGAGGCGTGCAGCTGAATCACAGGCACCTCGAAAACATGTTTGAACAAGACTCCGAAGAATCTGAGTGTCGGTACTTAAAGTCCCTGGGCAGGAGTGGCTGATAATCCCCTTCCTGGGTCACAGCAGAGCCGGCCGGGCTCCAGGCCCTGACGCTGGCAGCTCGGGAACAGTCTCACATTTCTGTATTTGTCGATCTGCCGTCCTTTCTTGGCTACCACACAAACCCACCATCCACCTGCCAACTTGGCAAGCCCTGGATGGCACTGCAGCGCCTGGAAAATAAAAACGCCTCCCAGGCGGTTTCCAGGGAAGCTGGAGGGAGAAGCAGTCAGGAGCCGTGGGGCTGCTGCCAGCTCTCTTTGAACCATACGATGAGGGCAGCTGTGAGTCTCCTCGGGTGCTGGGAGAGCCTGTGCTTTTATGCAGCTCTCGCAACCTCCAGACAGCACACATCTGCTCCAACCCTTTTCCTACACCACAGCCAAACTCTCCTGCTGCTTCCAGCTCCGAGCTCCGAGTCCCACAGAAAACAGCGCAGCAGCCGGAGGGCCCCGGTAGCGGGAGAGCCACCGATGGAGGCCACCACAGGGCAAGCTCCACACCGCCCCTGCCCTCAGAGCCGTGCCCCGCCCCCGTTTGTGGGAGGCAGGAGAACGCAGCCATTTTGTGCCCTGCTCCCCTTCCCCACCCCGCACCAGCCCCAGGGACGTGAGGGGGCCCATGGACCTGTCTGCCTGCACCTGCCCGTGCTGCCAGCCAGGCCACAGACACCCTGATATGGGCATGACTGGATGAGAAAATCTCCTAAATCCCTTCCTCCTGCATGTCCCAAGCCTGTTCCCCATCACCTCAGGTGGGGAAGGCCCCCACAACCACCATCACCACTGCTCTGGCAAAGGGTGCGTGTTGCCGGCACAGCGCCAGGCCCCACCCCAGCCCTCAGAGGTCAGTGAAGGCATGAAGGCCCGTCCCTTTCCCGGGGGGGGTATTTTGTTCAAAAATTTGGGTTGTACCCCAGAGAGATGCTTGTGGGGACGGGGATGCAGGAGGCTGCCGGCACCTGCCCTCCTCAGCATGTCGGAGGTGACCACGGCCGGGGTGAGCAGGACCAGGGCGAGCAGGGCCGAGGGGGTATTTTACCATTGCGAGGTAAAATCGACGAACTCCGCCGAGAACTTCTCTGCTGGGAGCTGCGGCGATGGCTCCTCCACCACCTGCTTGAGCTGCTGGAAGGGTGTCCCCCAGGAGTCGTAGGGAAAGCGCAGGATGGCCAGCTCGATCTGGGGAGACAGATCCCGCACCTCAGGCATCGGGGCAGATGCCCCACAGCTCACCCTCCCGCCCCACAGATTCCCAGATCCCTGTGTGAACACCAAGGAGTGTGGGTTTTTTAGGCCCTGCACAAATATGTGGCATCTCCTCACCCCAGCTGGCCACAAGGTCTTGCTTAACCTCCCCCAGCAAAAGGGAAAGGCCTGAGGAGACCCAGCGGTCTCCATATTCAATCCTCCATTACCCTCATGTTAGATGTCGCTTGGGAAAGGCTAGAGGTTAAAAAAAAACCACATTGCAAAGGGTAACTGCACTATAAAATGACTCTGCAAGCAGATGGATTCCCCCTAAATGCTGTGTGGGAGACGCCACCCCTCCCTCCTCTTCTGAGGAGGACTTTGCTAATTGCTAAGTGCTGGGAGTATTTTTTTGTGCTTGAAATCCAACCTGCTCCAAGGAGACAGATGTGTGGTGCCGGATGCCTTTGCCTTAGCCCATGCTGCCATCTCCTGGCAGCCCATGGCCACCGCAGCGGGGCTGTCCCCACCAGGGTGGCACCCCACCAACACAAAAACAGCAAGAAGTTGACCAAGCAACTCCATCCTCCTTCCCCTCCACCCTGCGGCGTGCTCCCTGGCACCCCCAGAGGTGTATTCCCATTCCCACCCCTGCCACCTTCCCAGGGAACCAGTGCCACCAGCGTCAGGGGGAAATGAATCCATGAGCAACGCTCAACCCTCCTGGCATTGCTGCGAGCCCCCAGGTCACCCTACCATTGTGATCCCCAGGCTCCAGATATCAGATTTGACGCTGTATCCCTTCTGGTTCAGCTCCGGGTTAATTCTTTCAGGCTGTGAACAGAGACAAAGGCAGTTGAGGAACAGGGATTGCCCCAGTGCAATGCCCACACTGACCTCAGAGGGGTCTTTCATGGTGGCAGGCCAGGGCCACTTAGCCCATGCCACCAGCTTGCTGCCTTGGTTGTCATGGGGCCAGATCTGGTCCCACATCCTTGCCAGTAAGGGCAGGCAATGAAATGGGTCACCAGAAGCAGATGGTACCTGCTCCAGGGATTGGGGTGGTGGAGCTGACCCAGCACATCTGCACATAGGGCGTGCAAGTCTCAGTTCTCCAGGACCATTTTCACCTTGTGCGAGTGCTCCACACAGAGCAAATCCTGAACAGCAGCTCCCCGGAGGAGTCTGAGGGACCCAAACCCTAGGGACTGTTTTTCCTCCCAGATGGAAGGTACTATTGTCCCCACAGGGCAAATGGCAAAAATGCAACACGGAATAATTACAGAGCCTTCCCCAAGGTCACTGGGAGGTGATAAGGCAGCAAGAAGCTGTGCCCAGGAGATCTGATCTGACCCATGAGATCTGTCTCCCCTCTCTGCCCCTTTACAAGTAACTTCAGGGATACGTCTTCCAAAATGAGTCCCCCGGACACATGCCGGAGGCTGATCCTTCCCCCTTTAGGATGACCCGATGCCCAGGCTCATGTTCCTCTGGTTGTCCCACAGCAGCTTCTCCGTGGCTCAACTTACAGCCATGTAGGGTTTGCATCCTGCATCCATAGTTTTAGCAACCGAGTCAACGAGGTAACCGCTAATTCCAAAATCGCACATTTTCACCTGCCCCTGCGTATTGATCAACACGTTAGAGGGCTTTACATCTGCAAGAAGGAACACATACCACAGTCACTGTCATGCATGGGTGGCTGTGCCAAGCCAAAAAAAGCCAAAGAGCTTCCTATCAGCAGAGGGCACCAAAGGTGCCCATGCAAACCCCTGTGCTTTGTGCATGCCAGAAACCCGGCTGGCTGCGGGTATTGCTAAGTTCAGGTGACTGCCTCATGGGCCTGTCATATGTCCTGCAAGTGTCCCTTCACTTGCGGACTCCTCTCTCTGATTTGGGGAAGTGGGAGGTAACCCTGCACGTAACTGTCACATCCCACTGTGCAGGGGACAGCAATGGACATCAGAGCACTCACAGGGGCTGGGGGCATCTCCAGAGGATGTCTGGAAATGGCTGAACCTCTGGCAAGTCCCCAGCTGGATCTGGTCTCATGCCAGCAAAAGGAAAAACCCATGGGGAAAGGATGAGGGGTGGGCAGGAAAGGGTGAAGAGGAGCAGGGGTTGCAGGGGAAGGAGGGAGCAGTAAACTAAAACAAGGATAAAGATTTCAGAAATGGCCTCTAATTTTAAGGATACCAAGCTTGAAGGCAATGTGAACAGCAGCAGGCGTGTGGGTGCTCCACACCTTATGGAAATCAGGCCAGTGTTTCATCTATTTATTACTGCCAGATTTATCTGCTTCCCATCACGGCCTTATAATCCTTGGTGCAATTCACACTTGCATCATGCCCACGAAGGCAGTTATAATCACCATCAGAAAGAGAAATTAAGGCACAGAAAGAAGCTAGTAAGTGATATCCAGGAGAGCATGGAGGTGCTTTCCTGCACAGCAGGCAATCACTCCGAGTGAGGCTAACCCCAGATGAAGTCTCAACACAGCGCAGGTAGTGCAGGCTACCCTGTTTTCTCTTGTTCCAGCACTGATCCTCAAAAGGGAGCAATCCTTCCCCTGTTGCCAACCCAGAAATAAGAGGTCTCTTCCGCAAGAAGGTCCTCTGTCTACATGTGATAAACTATTAAATAGAAGTGCTGAAACACCATCCGAAGGAGGCCAGAAGCTGCTTTTGAGTCCTGCTCATTAGAATTGGGTTTTACAGTTTGTTAACATCTGCTCTCTAATCAGCATTTTGCAATCAAAAGCTTCAGGTAGCTGAGATCCTCACCCATCTGTTCCTATGCTGAAATAAGACAATTTTCAGTGGAAATCAAGCAAGTAAACAGAAATCCAGAAGCCGAGCAGCATTTTCCACCTACTGTAAGTGATACAGAAGGCAGAAACTGAACCCCCAGCCACATGCAGAATGTACAAAATATGACTGCTAGAGCTGAACCCTGTTCGCTTCAGATGCTCCTTTCCCCGGCAGTCACACACTCCAGAGAGGGCTTTTTCGTCCTCATGACAAATTGAAAAGGACCCTTTAAAAATAAAGGTGTCAAGCTGCTACACTGTGAATTTGTTTCTTTCTAAGTGTGTTCATGGCATCTTTGAGATGTTCTAGAGGGGAAAATGTCAGAAGAGTTTAAGGAGGGTATTTATGACTTCACTTGAGGCTATTTTAGATATCAAACTGTTCTTCCCCACCAGTGCTGAGGGAAGCTCACAGAAGAGGATGAGGATGGTTAGATCACTGCATGAGGCATCACACTGGCATGGAGATGCCTGTCACTGCATGTCAACATGGAGCCATCGACCTAGGGGAGAAGCCTTCACAAAGCCTGATCCAAAGCCCACCAAGGTGAGAAGGAAAAGTCTATTTTAATTTTGCAGAGGTGTTGAAGCAGACCATGGATTTAGACCATGCATTAGGGAAACACAACCCAGAGGGAAATAGCCCTTTTTCTGCCAACACAATAAGGCTGGAGCTCACTTCACCTCTGGGAAACGCTGGGACCAGCATGCTGTTTTTAAAGAGCAAACCAGCAGACATTTCCTCTGACTACGTTGTGCTAGTCAAGAGATGCTGGGGCATATTTTTGCTGTCAAAGGTCCATTTTATCTCGGGTATTTTGGGAGCCCTTGCAAGGCTGAGAGCACATGGCGCAGGGCAGACAGACACCAGTATGGTCACAGCTGTGTGCCTGGCACTCACCTCTGTGGATCACGGAGAGCTTACTGTGTAGATGTTCTAGTGCTTTTACAATCTGAAACAACAAATCTAGAGTGAATCACAGCTGGCAGCACCATGAGGAGGAGGAAATGCTATCTGGCTTCACCCGCCCCATCCTCACCAGACCTGCTTGCAGAGAATGAACTACATTTCCCACGAGTCCTGCACCCTCACAGCAGCCCAAGGTGACAGTGGGTACCCGGGGATCTCCCAGGGGCTCCAGGACCCTAATGAGAAGGCAAAGGAGCTGCAGGGCCCTCCCCAAATCTAACACTGTGCCATGTCTCAATTACATACATAGGCACATTTGGGTTATTTATGGCTTATAAATAACATCACCTCAGACCAGATAATGGAAGCCAGCTAGGAATGTCCATGTGGGCTGGCCCGTGGACTCTTCCTCGTACAAATACAGCAGGGAGCTTGGGTCATGTAGGACTTAGCTTGGAAGAGAAACACCCTTTCCCTTCCCTCCTTGCCCTGCTAATACTCACAGAGACGGCTATTTTCCCTAAGATGTCCTCAGGAATCGTCAGGCCTTTGTCAATGACATGTTTGTAGAATTTGTCCAGTGAGGTATCCATCAGCTCCATGCAAATCCACACATCTCCCTGGAGGATAAAGAAAGCAAATATCTGCCTAGTGGAATGAAGCATCCATTCCTTTCCTTTCACACGCAAAGGTCTTCTTTGGCACTTGCCCTTTGCTGGCCTGTTTGCCTCTTCCCTGTCTTTTAAAACTCATTCAGCAAAACTATACTGGGCTTTCTTTTTCCCTCCCCTCCAGCTGGAGTTAAGTGCTGTCCACCTTCACTACCATTTAGGGTGTCTTTTCTGCTGCCTTTTCCCAAAGCAGAGTCCTGGTGATTTAGGAGCCCAGAAAGTTACCGGAACTGAGGCTCCTAGATGTTCAGGTCACTGCAAATGCTCAGCCAGGAAAAGTTCAGCTCTGCAAAGCTATGCTTAAAACTCTTCAATAAATCTTGCTTTTCAGAGCTTTCCACATTTTTCCTCCATGTGGCTTTCTCATTGCAAGTCAGGACAATATTAACACTAACGGACCAGGCTGTGAGTTGGTGTCCTCGGCGCCCGGCCATCCCCATCACTCAAACTCACTACCAAGCCCCAACATCTCAGCACAGCGGCCTCGCACATTCCTGGCACTGGGGCTTGGCTGCCTCTGGCTCCTCCTCACGTGGGACTGTGTCTCTCCTCACTCGCCAAGAAGTAACTGTACGTGACAGATCCTTAGGCCAGGATTGAGCAAATCCATATTGTACCAAGTCCCCATGTCTAGATGGAGATTAAACCCCTGGCACTTGAGGGAGTCTAGGCATGGGAATTCAGAGCCTGGGAGAGGATCCAGTCTCCCAGGGGCAGCACAGCTGATCTCCAGGATGCCATACCTCTCGGAAAAGTGCTCCGTAAAAGGTGACAGTGAAGGGGCAGTCTACTGTCCTCATGGAGATATCCAGATCCATCAATAACCTCTTCTGCTCCTGGCTGTTCACTGTGGCTCGGATCCGCTGGAAGACAAAGCATTTTAGCGTTGGCTGTGAGCACCTCCATACCACAGCCATACCCACGCTGGCCTCGGTGCCTTGATGTCACACCTTTACCCTTTTATCACACTTCTTTGTGTTACCATTTTATCATACCTATTTGTCATAGGCACATCACAAGCACAGCACCCATGGTAGGAGCACCCCAGTGCAACAGGGCAATGGTGGCTGAAAGGGTCTTCTCACCTCAGCCCAAAAGGCAGGTGATTTTGCTCTTCCCTGCAAACGCCACTCTTTTTGCAACAGCTAAAAGTCACTGTGGCTTGGGAGAGGAGAACGGAGCAGGAAATCAAATTCTAGGCGGGTGAAAACCCATGACTTTTGGAGCTGCAGTGGACATCTATTTACATCAGCAGACTTTGGTCATGAGAGAGGGCTCCAGCCCTGCAGCCAGAGCCCATGTGCTCCCCATGCCTTTGGAAAATGGACATTTCCCAGTCTCCCAGGGAAGAGGTGTCATTTATGTGAAATACCTGGAGACCCTCAGCTGGGAAGCACCACAAAGGGGCATGACACAGTCCAACTGAGGTCAGTAATGTGATAGAATTAAACTGTTTGGCATCAGAGATGCAAGTAACAGCCTGAATGTTCCTGCCATACCCTCTTCAGACCTTCCATCATACTCAGAGAGGTCTTTTGCTGTTTGGTGACCACCAAAGCAAACAAGAAGACCAAATGCAGAGCACAGAGGCCCTGAGACATATCCCAGCATCCACAGCAAAGTCTATCCACAACTGAGGAGCTAAGAATTTTCCTTCAGTTTGCTCATAGCTTCCAGCTCTGCAACTTTTTTTCTCTTTTTTCTTATTCTGAAAGGAAACTTGAGCTAAAATTCAGCCAAGCAAAAATTGGTCCTTCCCAAAATACAAATTTTCCCATGATTATTTCCCTAAGCTGCAAGCTTATGAGTCTAAACTGTTATTATGAAAACTTTTCATAATAGTATCTACAAGCCTGTCATGAATCAAGATCCCACTGTAGCAGACAAAATGTCAAAATTCCAACAAAAATTTCCTGTTCCAAAGAGACTAAAAAAGTCCCAGCTGAAGAAAATTGTATTATGCAATCAAATTTATAGTACAGTCTTCGTTACAATTACAATTAGCATGCAGAGCCCTGAATCTGAGGGTACATCTACAGTAGAAAAAAATACACATATTTAAAAAATAATGGCAAATAGCTTGTAAAATCCTAGTGAAGACAGGAATATTGTAGACAAAGGTGAACAATATGTTCGTATGCACTACAATGCTGGAAACACATTGAGCATCATATTTTTAAAACACGCCCCTTCTCTTGGTTAAATGGCCAAAATCTACCTCAGCACTCTTTGCGCCTGTGTAGAAAGAGGATTCCATACAGAAAGAAGTCGATCCCAGTAAAGGCACGCGTCAGAACAAGTGAGATTAGAAATGTGCACAAATGAGAGCACAGAGGGTGTCCACACACAACGATACAGACAGAAAGCACCTCGGGAGGCTCACTCTACCTTCACTGCCATGATCTGCCCGCTAGGCATGTGCCGCATCTTCTCCACCACCCCGTACGCACCTCGTCCCAGCTCGGAGATGGGCTCCAGGTCATCGGCTTTCACCTCAAAGTTCTGCAGGGGAAAAAAACACCAGCGCTAAGGGGGCCATGTGCTAAGCAAGGCGCGAAACACCCCCAAAATCCAGCCCTGCTTGGCACATAAATTCACCTCTGTGCATCCCCCTCCCTGTATTCATGAGGCTAGAAACAAAATCATGGTCCTCGGGGGCTGTCAGGAGGATTAACTACTGTGCAGTAATTAGCAGAGTTCTGAAGAGGATGTGCCTCATAACGGCATGAGCAGGAAGCCCATGTCCATGAGCATCCTGAGCAGGGCGGGCGCAGGAAGGATCATTCCTTCGGTCAGATGCTCTCCCCCCAGCCACCCGCACCCGAATGTCCCTCCCAGCCACCCTTAGCTGCCAGCACTTTCAGCTTCTCCATCATCTAAGGGCTGGGATGAAAAACACCATGGCAGCTTCTCCCCTAGGAATTACCTTCAGTCTTTTTCTTTTTTTCTCCCTTCCATCCTCCATCTCCCACAAACAAGCATGGAAATATCTCCAGGTTTTTTTAAGGCCTGTAAAAGCTTATTTCTCCAGACCTGTAGATGGGCCAAATACCAGCTGAGTGTGCCCCATTTTTAAACCACAGAGGATTTATTTTGTCTAGCATTCAAGATCTCTTTCTCCCGGCCTTACACAAAGGATGACTTTGTTTGGAGCCCTGCATTCTAACCTGCCCTTCTCCTTTCTGCCGCGATATTGTGCAGCAGCTCTATTTTTTGCTTATTATTATTTTTGAATGTTTAAAATATGCCTTTGCTACTAAAACCAGCCATTCTGTTTGCTGAACGCACAACCACATCAGTCAATCATCCTACAGAAAGAAGCCGGTTATAATGAACTGATTCACAGTGCATAATCCCACACCACTTTTTGCCGGCACAGCAGAAAAAAACCTGCAGCCTGAAATGTGCTGGCTGGGGATGCCATGGCGTGTAGGGCCCATACACTGCGTTACTGTGCACTCGGGCTCCCGGTCATTCACTTGCAGCTATGTCACATGCAAAAGGAGCCCTGACTAACATTTTTGTGTTATGGCAGAGATTTAAGCATCTCTGACTGCCTGACACTGCTCCTACTGTTCAACGGGACCCTCTCCAAAAAAGCACTTTGACTCTCTCAAGGCCACTCTTAAATTTAGCAGCAAAGTTTAAAGGGAGAAGAGGGAAAGTGGCTTTCTCCAGGGATCAGGGATGAGTGTAGCAAGGCTGGTGGAAAAGGGAGAACATCCTAAAGAAACTTGGCTGGGCAAACAGGTAACAGGTCTACAGGAAATGCAAGCCATGGAGTGTTGGTCCCTCTGAGATAGACACATATCTGCATCCGTAAAAGAGACTGAGCTCTGGGTTTTACAAGTGTGTTTCTGCACCACCCAACATGGGCTCTCTGCCTCCGTGCATGGAGCCTTTTTGGAGTGCTTGAGCTTTTTCTCATCCCTGGGACTGCAGGGGAGAAATTATTTTCTTGGAGCAGGCACTTGCTGTAGCAGCAGGCATTTTCTCTGCCTCAGTGCTGCACCATTTTGCTCCAGAGGCATCTCACACTCTTTCCACCTTCCAGTCCCTGCTCCATGCCAGGGAAAATACAAAATCCAAAATGAAAAAAAAAGCACCCAAAGATAGACATTATAAAACACTATTGGATTAGCATTTCACTTCATAAATTAACTTGCCGACACCGAGGCCTATCTTTTGCACCTAATAAATTTATTGCCCAGCTTTAAATTGCTTTTATGAATGCTGCTGTGACATTTTCTCCTATCAAAATAGCTGACCTCGGGTTTGTATTTTTCCCTGCTATTTTTTTATAACATCAGGTGGACTGGTTTCCATGCTGTCAGAAGGATTTGCTTCCAGGACAGGAAGATCTGCCTTGAGTTAGACTCCTGATGAGAAGGCCTTCTATATTAGTGAAGGGAAATACTTTGGATGAAGGCTTTAAATCAGCAAAGGAACTGCAAAGGAGAGTAAAATCTGCTGTCAGCAATCCCGTTGCTTTATAATTGTTATTTCCAGGGAACTAGGTGCACCTTATTGAAGCAAGGAACTTCCAATGTGGAAAACATGAAGGGGACCCAGGTGTAATGGCATGCAAAGGGTGAACGTTTGGGGGCATGTTCACCAAAGCAGTGACAACCAGTAGGTCACACTGCAGCTGGCCATGGGGCCATGGGTCCCACACAGAGTGCCCTTGTTGGAGAAGCACAAACACTGGATGCTAGTCGGCTTTCTGCGGCTGGAGGTGGTTGTCAGGGCTCACACAAGCTCCCAAGCTGGCTCTGCTTAGCTTTTATTCATCCAGCAACTGCCTTCCATTTCAAGCAAAATGGGCTACATTTTTTTTAATAGCTGCTGTTTATTAATCTGCCCTTTTTAGGGGGGCTGAAGTTAAGCAATCCCATGAGCAGCCTGCCTGGACAAGCAGCCAGCACCACAGCAGCCAGCCCAGGATGGTCACCTGTCCCCAGAGGTCTTCTCCTCAACGTAACTCCTAGTCTTACCTCCTCACCAATAGAGATACAGGCTTTGGAGTCTAGATCTCTGGGTGGCCTGCAGGAGAGAAAAGGGGAAATACGTGAAATGTTCCTTATAAAGATCAATTTTCCCTCAATCAATAAATACAACCCACATGGTCCCCCAGGCCATCCCCTCACACCAGCAGGACAGCAGTCCTTGCAGCCCTGAGCAGCCTAACCAGTCTCCTAGTTTTGCAGGATCAACAGATACAGCCAAGACCCAGAAAGTCACCCCAAAAAGAGGTCAGGAAGGATGCTGCTGGAATTGGAATGTCTCACATTCAACTTCCCCATGCAGGAATCCAGAGAGATTCACTGCGAAAGGCAAGCCAGGTGGCAAGCACCAAATCTCTGCCAGCCTGTATGAAAAATGGATTAAACAGGCATAAAGGTCTAAAACCACTGTAAATGATTGCCTAAGTCATACAGCACGGGTTAACAGGCTAATAAAAGTCAATCCTCAAGGAAGCAAAGAAAGTCAAGCAGGCAGGGGTTGCAACTTAAAAACACAGGGTTTTCCCTTGCAAGGCTGATTATGCAGGGAAGGGGATGCATTTTTATGCCTTGACCAAATGCATCTGTTACTCAAACTGGGTGGCAGAAGTGTCACCTCAGTTAAAATCGCATGCCCATTCTGTTTTTTCCTTTTCCTGGGCACATCATTAAGCAGCGCATGAGACATGTACCATGGGCAGTGATGGGTAGAGGGTGATGGGCTGAGACTCCCTGGTTGTACCTGGGGCTACAAGAGAAATACAAGGGCTGTTATTATCCTGTCTAATGGTGCCAAAATTAAGCTAGGCATTTTGCCCCTGTTCCTCGTGAAGGGTCCCAGTCACCCCAGACCTGCAAGCACGAGCCCCAGGTGCTGGCCATGACCGGCCGCCGGCCCTTGGCCGTGGTAGCACAGGCGCTAGCAAAGGCTGGAAGGCAGCTGGGGTTCGTGGTTTTCTTTTTATTCTGCCTTAGTGTTTGCAGACTTACGTGGAGCTTGTCTGTGGTTGCTCAAATGCTTCTTTAGGAATTTTCAGCCCAGGGTTTCTCTTCTTGCCTGTGAAACAAGAAAGAGGCAGAATTAAAGAAAGGCTTTTTTTTGTTTTGTTTTGTTTTGTTTTGTTTTAATTTGCAAAACACAGCTTGTCTGTATCTGTTGACCTTATTTAACATAAATGCCTGGCCAGGCTGGTGGTGTAGACTCAGGGCACAGAGTTCAAAACATAAAGTGCCTTTGTTCAGTAACGCTTCATTTAGACCTGCAAGGTCTGGCTGCCAACTTGGTACAGACAACAGGCAAGAGTTCTGGCAAAGGCAGGCCATGTGAAAATGCAAAGAGAAAGGTATTTCTCCTTCGTCAGCCCTACCCGCGTAGGATCCCTTAAAATGTTTCTTAGATTTTAAACCATTCCAGATACCTAACTGTGAATGCTGGCAAGATTAAAAATCTTTTTAAAATTGAATCTGAGAGTCCAGAACCAGATTCTGATTCTGTTTAAATGGATGTTTCACCTCTTGGTCATTAAAGTTGTGCAAACCCAGCAAAAATAAAGCAGAATTAAGTTTGCAGGCTTCAAAGCCATTTGTTTCTGTTCACACGGACCAGCCAAGCTTTTCTGAGCTGGATGAAGCTCAAGCTCTGAAGTAGTAGTTCAAATGCAGGCTCTCCTGTAAAGGGGGTCCAAGCCGGCAGACACAAGAGCCAGGCAGACTAGAGAAATACAAGAACCTTTTTATGACTAAACATATACAGCCACATTTCAGCACGGGGTTTTGAATTCATGGATAAAATAACCTGAAAACATAAGTCATGTCACCAAAACCCCAAGGTAAACAGCTGGCTGTTTGGCTGTGTAATAAAATCCCCGGTCCCCAAAAAAAGGCACAAGCATATAATTTAGGCGTTAAACATTTTTAACCTAACAATTTATATCAATTACTGTCTTTCTTTTAAGCATGAGTTTCACCCTCTATTCCCAACACTCTCTTTCAAACTTTACCTATATATGTGTTTGAGTTTGTTTTTCCTCTTGACACAAACTCATGTCAATAGATGTCTGTGCATCCCAGTGCTGGAGGGGTGCTAGATCAAAGTGCAGGCACCCAGAATTGAAAATTACCTTTTTGAAGCAATTAGTCAATTCAGATTGCCAATCTTTTTTTATCTTTTTTTTTTTTTTTTCCTTGTGTTCTCCAAAAGACAGGATTGCACTCGCTCCTTTTGGCAAAGAGTCATTCCAGGATGGGACAGGCTGTGACAACCCAGCTGACGCCTCGTGGGAAAAGCATTTATTGGAAACCACTGTGCATACTCACTATTGTTATTAGAAATCTACAGAGCTGCAAATTTACAAAAGGGGAAAAAAAAAAAAAGCCAATTCTCTGCTCCAAGGATCTTCCAGTCTAGCACAGAAAAGGCAAAATAAAAGAAGCAAGGTCACTCAGAAGCATGAAGAATAGCTCTCAGTTTTCCCAAAGGGTAAAAGCTGGTGTGTTAGAAAGTAAAAATCATTGTAAAAACAAGTGGAGGAACTCCCACAGTTAGCTGTTCTTTGACCCTTTTCCTTCTAGTTTTCTTAGTTGTACTACAAAGGTCTCTAGAAGGCACAACTGAGAAGCAAGCCCTGCTGTGCGAGATGCTCTAGATACCCTTTCTTGCCCAAACTGCACCAAGTGCACATCGGATCCAACAGGATGCTAAATGGGTAACGGTGTTCTTGATGTTGTCATGTTTTAGCTAAAAAAGGAATCTCAATAATACAGTCTTGCAGTGCAGGCAAACAAAAACCCTGTTTGTCTGGCAATTTCTAAGTCTGCCATCCCAGTGACCTCTCTGCCTCCAAAAACCTGCCTGCGTTCTCCCGCAGTTTGAGCAAACAAGACAACCACGGGCACAAGTAAAGCAGTAACTTCATCCTTACTTTGCACGCGGGAATGAAGACACAGAAATTCGCCGGCTTGCCCACAGAGGCAGGAACTGCTTCTTTAGCTCTACAGCTGAACTCTTCCCATTTACACTCACCAGCCACCTCTTGGCATACTTCTACACATGACCCTCCATCCACACTGCTGCAATGACATCCACACAACAACCGAAATCAAAAGAGAAACAAGCACAAATTTGCTCTGTTCTTTCCCATTTTCTTTTTTTCCTTCGTTGATTTGCTTGCACTATCCCATGTGCTGTACCTAAGCCTCAGGAACCTGCTCTGGGAGGGTGAAAACAAACCTACTGGAAATTAACCTAATTTGTACTAGAACAGGTTGTACAGCATTTAATCTTATCATGGTTCACAAGTGGTGTCAGCAGAAGAACTAGGTAGAAAAATGCCAAACCCAAATAAATATTAAAGGCCTTCTGCCTTCTGGTGAAATAAAATCTGCACTTTGGGGAGTTTATTTTCCTTGTCTCTTCTTCACAGAATACAATATTTTGAAACTTTGCCATTTTTTTGAAGCACAATCTGTTCGGGTATTTGAGTTGCCAAGACACAGACACAGTTTAATGTTCTTTGGGGTTTTCTTTTCAAGAAAGAAGAAAGCAACAACAGTAGCAAGAATAAAATATGGATTTCACGATGGCACCAGCAGAAGGGATTGCAAATGGGAATTGCCATGGCCAGGACTCGCACCTGCAGCACCAACAGCTCCTGTGGGATTAGCTCACGGTGCGGAGGGGAAAAGTGGTTACTGCCACACCGCAGCTCACCGCACGGTTATTTCATAAAAGTCTCGGGCTGTGATCAGGCAATTTCATGCCTCTCAACGGGATCAGGCAAAGTTTCTGGGCTCCTTTTGTTACAACATGCAAAATGCTTGTCTCTCCAAGCCTTCTGGGGCCAGCATCTGCAAGTGTCTTGCAGGAAGGATTAGCAATCCCGAACATGACGCTGCCTTAAAACCAGAAGCACGGAGCAGCGGTCAGCACCGCTCTGCAGACCTGTGGCTGCCACCCCGGCAGGCTGCAGGGAGGTGCAGGAACTGGGGTCCCCCCCTTGCCCCTTGCCCCAGCTCCCCGGCTCCCAGCTGCATGGCAGGGGCTCAGCTGAGGCTCTGCAGCTGCTCCAAAAAACAAGGGTCTAGGTCACATGTGCTTGAAGGAGTTTCTCCCCAAAGGCAAACACTGACGCTTAGAGGGCTTTTTTTTTTTCAGAAAAGGAATAATTGCAAGTCCCAAGATCAGTTCTCTTCAATAACAACTGCCAAGCAAGTATCTTGCTGTCAAAATAAAATCCCCCAGTTTACCATAGCAGACATTGGCTTTGAAAGATATTGTATTAAATTGCAGTTTGCAGAGAAAGTCATCTCTACAGGAGCTCAAAATGTGGAGGCAGCTTAATAACATACAAAATTGGATGTTACCTGTTCCATCCACTAGAAAACCAGTATTTTCCATAGTGCTTTTATGAATCATTATTATTTTTAGCTTTGTTTCCTGAAGAAAATCACCACATGGGTGTATTTGACAGTCTGTGTCCCTTGTGGCAAGTTTAAATCCACTGGCCAATTTCAGCCCTCTCTGACAGAGAAACTGAGCTTTTGGGGATTGCAAATCTGATAAAAACAGGTGACTAAATAAAGAAGTTCCAACTTAGAGGCAGTCTGAAGCACAAAAGCAAACCATGGCAGACACCAGGCATCCACTTTTCAAGCTGTGCAGAAGCCCCGGGTGTCTCAGACACCAAAATAACAGCACGAGGCTCAATCCTGAGGCACAAACCAGCCGGGCCTCAGCATCGGGGTGCGGGGGGTGTTTCACTGCAACTCCTTGGGATTTGCAAGAAGGAAAGCCCCAGTGAGCTGCCGTACAAAGCGTGAAGTCTAAACATAGCTCCTTCTGCAGAAGGTTCACAGTCCTGGTTGATCAACAGATGGGATCGTACATCTACACCCCAGCGCCCAAAAAGTCATGATTTTTCCATGTAAACAACCACTGGTGGCTTTTTGGTCTCCAAGCCTTCAAGCTAGAGCTCATTTGAGAGCTCTCCCTGCAATTTTCCACACAGACACTTCCACAAGCACTTGACTCAAAAGCCAGGTTTGAAGAATAATTGAGGGAAAAAAACAGACTGGTTTGGAGTGATGCTGAGAGACATTTCCAGAACTGAGTTTTGAGTCAGCAAAACATCCAGGATATCTGTAACGTTAAGCACAAGCTTAAATCTACTTTTTTTTAGCAGAGCAATTACCCACAGTAAATATTGAACTGACTGATGCTAGAGAAGTTGCCACCTGTAAAAAACCTCAGTGCTTTCTTGGCAAGTGCACCGATCAGGACAGCGGTAATACAAGCAGTTAGCTGCAACATCGCTGCAAGCTTCCGTGCCCAGCTGCCCACTTCGCGTGCCTTCTGCGGGCATTGGCTAGACCAGCCCAAGAAGTCAATGCTGAGAACGAAGTGAGGTCTGAAAGCAAAATTGTAATAGGAAAAAGAAAACCTGGCTTAATGTAAACACATTAAATACTTCCCTGTGAAGGTCTTAAACCCAATTCCTGAGGGAGGGGAGAAAAATACAACTTCCAATGGGCTTGTTAACCTCTTCCCACCAGCACTGACAGAGCGTACAGAGAGATTAATGTTGCTAGCCCCTTTCAATTAGGGCAGCGTTAAATATCAATATTGAAAAAGGAAACTTCAAAGTTTCACAACAGAAGGGTAGGAAGCATAACAGAGATTAATAAAGAAAGGGAAGACAGAGGAATTCGCTACCCACATATGCTGTAACAGAAAATAAACTTCTACTTCTGAAGGAATATCCCATTCCCCGGTCTCCAGACTTTTCATTGCAGTCAAAAACTTCTTATGATATAATCCAAAGTAAATGGTTCCTTGCCACAAAAAGCTCCTATTTCCTTCAAAGGATATTAACCAGTTCTGTCTTCACCACAATTTATTATTAAAGCTGTGTTCAATAGCAATGTAGCAATACTTTCTTTCAAATAACACTCTTTAGCAAAATTTGCTGGTAAAATTTCACAGGCGGGAAATGCCTCATTCTCCCACTTTTTTAAGAGATAAAAGTGGCTCATTTATTATTCCTGTCTTTCCTAAGGATTTTTTGTCTGATTTCTTGAAAGGTTTTGAAAGTCAAATGATCTGCATTTCCCTTATCAGCTGTAGTCAACTGGGTAAGCAAAAACCCCACACCTAACATGAGGGCAAAAAGGAAATGCTTGGTGTGTTTCCACAGAAGAAGAGTGACTGGGCATCTCATGGGCTCTGCAAGACAGCCCTGTACCACACAGCTCCACAACCAACATCTTGCCTGATACTGAAGTGCCACTATGCCCACTTTGCAGTGGGAAATGACCTATGGCCATGGCTTAGCCGCAAACCCCGAAACTGAGACGGCTCTTGCAAAACCGACAAATTAAGATTAAGGTTTTTTTGTCCCAGATGCCCTTAAAATGTCCAGCAAGAGACAGTTCGTCATGCAAAGACTTGGCCTTCAACTGCAAAGGGCATCTCTTACCCATAGCTCAGTTGCAGCCCATATTTCAGCAAGCAATGAAATGGTAGATTTGATGCTGTCAACGAGAAGTTCAAGCCTTGCAGGCCAGGTGGAAATACCCAAACCTCTGAGAACTTCACCCATTAATGTGCCTGGACCCAGGCACATAAACACTGAGATATCTTAAAGCTGCTCATGGCACCCAGGGCAGAGCAGGGTCACTTGGAGCAACTGCTGCTGTAGAAGATGAGGCAATCTCATATTTAACATCAGTTTCACATAGGGTGACCAAAGAGGGGGAAAAAAATTTTTTTAACAAGTATTAAAGATCATCTCACAGGTTTATTATTTATGCTTGCAAATTATTAAAGGTTAAGGCACACGTAATAGTTAGAGCTGATATAAACCCATCTTGGTGCACATGAGAGTTCAAGGGCTGGTGATGGACTTGCCCATCTCCTTTGGTCCTCAGTCATCTGCCCCAGCAACAGCTTGTCACCGCTTACCAGTTCTCAAGGTGAAAAGCCTTTAATTCTGCCCAGGTCTCTCCACCAAGGAATCCTACAAGTGGGAACGCCCCTGCCAAGCGTAAGAGGAGCGGGAAGGCCGAGTGGATTCCTGGCATCCCCGCAGTCAAACATTCACCACCTCTAGACTAAACAACAGGCACCAAGCAAAGATGCCCGAGATTCCCTGCCAAATCACTGCGCTTAAAAATTAAAATACACGTAGATAACAAAGTATATTTTAAATGAGTGGGTCTGAGGAAGACGCCATGCTGCCAGAACTCGTTCTTACAACCTGGCTCCATTCCAGCTGAAAAGGAAATCAAGTCCTCAGGCAAAGAGAACAAACACAAATGGGTGTAAATTCACGAACTAGCCACTTCTAGTGGGTTTAGTAGTACAAATATATCTTCCCAGCAGCCCCACTTGCCCTCCCATGGGTTGTTGTGGGATCTCCACAGCCATGACCACAGTGCCTCCTGCATCACCACTGCCTTCCTCCCACGGGCTTTGTCTGTGTGAAAGCTTTTGAATTTTGCCATACAGGTAGTCAGAGTATGGAATCAGACCATGCCTTTTCAATTTAAATGTCTCTGGGACAGATCTGCAGGTGATGGGGAGGCTGGTATTGGTGACAGTGGTTTGGTGGCTGGGGTGGGGAGGCGCGAAAGAAGTTCTCTCACCACTTCTCCCTCCGTGGTTGGGTTGCGTGTCTTGGTAACACTTTGGTAAAGCTGCTCAAAACCACGTTGTGCGATGCTTGAAGCAGGGTGCCAGGGACAGAGTGGGTGAGTGGCTAAGCTGTGCCCACCATCCAGTTTGTAAATGCAGAGCTTTAGCCAAGCTCTAGTTTTGGGAGAACACCAAGAGCTAGGTGTTCATGTAAGCACCAATGATGTGGAAGTGGGCCTGAAAATCTGTTTTCCAACCACTCATTAAGCCACAGAAAAATAACTTAATGTGCAAGAGATTCTTAAAACCCACTGAAATTTCAACCAAAGGCCAAGGGAAGACATGGAGTGGATATTGTGCTTTATTTCCCTCCTTGAAATATAATTCAGCTGCTCTCTCCTTAGCTCTGTCAATAAGTAAGAGTGGCCAAGTGCCATGGGCTGCTCTTCCATCACTGCCATGAGCAACTGGATCAGTTGGAGGCAAATGGAGATGCTCCAGTGAGAAACATGGTATGTCCTTTGTGCAGGATAGGGACGTTTCCTGCACGTCCTTTATCTGTGTCTTCCCTTGCGGTTGTTTGCAGTAACTCCTTGGAAACAGCAAACTTGAAATCTGTTTCCTTAACAACTCATTTCAGGGCTGCTCGGGAGAAGGGAGCCAAGCCTGCTGCAGTCGTGAGGCTGAGACATCTCCCAGCTCCACACCTTCCTTTCTCCTTTTGGTGCCGTGGAGCTGCCAGCTCATTTGGTGGCCGTTGGCACATGCAGGTCCGAGCACACCATCACTGCTGCCAGCCCCATCACTGCGCCTCGTGTCCGCGCTGCAACTCACACCTTTATGTCTCAAGAATTGAAGCATTATTTATTTTTCTTTTTTTTTCCCCCAGGAACCACATTTTGGGACAGGAAGCGGCAAAGGCAAAAGCACTTTTATAACTGTGATGGATTTTGCCAACACATACCAGAATCCGGATACACCTAGAACACTGCACCAGGCGCAGAGATTCCATGGGACAGCCCTAATTGCCTCTGAATGCCTAGTCCTCCACTCCTCCTCTTGGTGCTTTTCTCAAAAAATAAATAAATAAGCAAATATCATTTCATACCAAACCTGGAAATGCCAGCAGGCTAAATGGAGTGCTTGAGTCACTTCTCGCTCTTCCCTCTGCCTCTCCTTTCTAGCTCTGACTGATGGCTGAGAAGACACTGCGCTCAGCAGGGGGAACCTGCTCCTAAAGACACCTCCCAGAGACTTAACCCACCAACACATCACCCCAAGTGCAACCAAATTTGCTTTGGCAAAGAGGAGATGACCTCAGAGGCACAGCCCAGAGGCAGATACTTTCTTTTCTCAGGTTCAGTCTCAGCAATGAAAATACAGAGACAGAAGAACCCTGCATCTCCATCTGGAAACCCTACATCTGGAAACCTTGAACAGTTGGCACAACACATGAGCAGAGGATGCTGCATTCACCTTCCAATCCCCAAGGCTCTTAAAGATAAGAGCATGGCATGCCATGGCCTGGGCACAGTTCACCCGGTGACCACGGACCAGCCAATCCCAAACTACTTGCTGATACCATTAGCACCCACAATATAATGCTGAAAATGTAATTCACTGTCCTGCCCCGTCAGCGGCCGTGCCCCAGCACCCAGCTGTGCCAGCGGCTGCCCGAGGGTTTCTCTGTCACAGGGCTCAGCTCACTCCTCTGACTCAATCCTGCAACCTGTAATAAACCCAGTGCAGGAGAGGCCCCAAACCAAAATAGCAGGGCTTTTGCAAGGAGCGATGGAGGTGCACCGAATGAACAGCGTGGCAGAGGTTGTGCAACGTCTGCTCGGATCACGCCAGGGTTATTTGCGTCTCAGGGCCTGTCTCGGCTGCAAGAGCGAGCCGCGGCTGACGTAGGTCAGCTCTGCTGAAGCACAAACACAATGGAGACAAAGATCTTCAGCTTTACTGCAAGGTAAAATCACAAGGTCAGTCCTTCATGCCTGCCTCAAGATTGGCCTCCAGCAGGAGACAGTTCGGTGGCAAAGCTCTGAACAGCACAAGAACAAAACACTGGAAGAAGGTGAAGCACAAAGCTTTGCAGTAAGGACTCCAGCAGACTAATCTCTGGATCCCACAGTGCAGAAACATACAGAAATGTCACCAAACTGTGCAAATATCAGAACCTATTTGCCTGCCTTTCAATAAGCTCTGTATTTCAGTAATTCAATTTTGAAGATAATTTCCTGATTCAGGCTAATCTCTCTTACTTTGCCCATTTTCCTCTTAACACATCCAGCAAAAGGGCTACAGGCTGCTGTGTTTATTCATGTCAATATAGAAACCAGAGGGATGCAATTTCTTCTTTTCTATCTGCACATTTTGGTTATGAGTTTGTTTGTCACTCTGATAAGAGGACATCTCAAAATTTTAGAAGAGTTAAGACCTTCAGAGTGTGAAGCAGAAGAGACACTTTGATAGATATTAGACATGAGATCTTGTGCTAAGACATGCACCGAACACAGGCCTGCACAGACTCTTGGAAGGGAGCAGGGTGCTGATACAGCTTTTGGGAAATTCTGTACCCTCCTGTAATCCCCCACCAAACAAAACTGAGCCCCACTGCATCTCTAGTCAGGGACCACTGGGCTAATCACGTGCTGGAGCAACCTTCCATCAGGTTTTGTGGGATACCAATGCCAGTTTGGAGATGAAGACTGGCCGTCTGAGGGAGGGGGTGATACAACACAGCTGCACAGGAGAGGGTATGAGGGTTTCAGATGATCTTGTGTGTCCTGTGGAAGTTGCTGCCACCTTGCTGTGCTGTTCCATGGGCTCCCACACTGGCTTGGACCTTCCATTGCCAAGACCTTGGACTTCACTTCCCAATTTGGCTCTACCCCAATGTGTTCCCTGCACCCCGATCCAGTGCTTGTTTGCAGGAACACCAATATGAGAGAGGAAACGGGGCCTTCAGAGCCCATTTTCACACTCACAGACCAACAAAGAGCAACCATGTGCTCCCTTCTGATGCTAACAGTTCAGAGGAAACGGGGAGGTGACAACAAACAGCTTTTCCGGATCATGTCCCTTCTCAGCCCAGACGCAGCATCACTCCCAATCTCAGCAAGGGAACTGCAGGCACAGCGTGGGGCCACCCATCACGCTCCTGTTGAGCTGGTGCCAGGACCACACTGGTATCTGCAGGTGTGACAAGGCAAGACAAGAGTTGTCCCCTGACATCCTGCACTGCCGAGGCAGCCTTTAGATTAGACGGGTTTTCTTTAGAAAACAGATGCAATGCAAAACAGCCCTAAATCCGTTGTACTTTAGGTGCTAATGTAAGTGGGAGATGGTAGTTACGAGAGTTTTGCCTGCCTACGGCTTTCAGCGTAGGGCACAAGAGACTTTAATATTAAAAACCCTGTTACAACATTTTGGCTGAACTCATCTGGCACGTGCATCCAGCTGCTCAAACTTCGATGGCCTGGGGGAAAGGGCACGGCTCCTCCCAAACAGCAGCACCTCTGTGCAACCAGTGGCAACATCACCTAGCAGGAAAGGCACTCGATGCACCAGAGCTGGGAGCATCTGCTGTCGGGCAATTCCGACCTGAGCCCCAGCAGCAGCCCTGCCCCTACACAGCTCTCCAGGGATCACCGACTCCCTCCTCAGTGCTGGGATCTCCCAGGCGGGTGAAAAGTGGAAATGTGCCATTCTCTGCTGATTCACCCCAGCTGCAAGGTGCTCTGTCAGGGACCAGGTTCTGCCTCATGACCCATCGGATAAAGAGGGGAGGAGGTGGTGGGTGGAAGGAACCGTGCATTGGGATGTGCACGCTCCAGTTTCAGCTCTAACAGCCCCATCCATGGCTGCAGGCAAGTTAATCATAGAATCATAGAATATCTCAAGTTGGAAGGGACCCATGAGGATCTCATCGAGTCCAACTCCCAAAGTTGCACAAGCCTTGTTTGTGTGCATGTCCCCTCTCTGCCTAGTGTGCAGGTGTGCTGCAATAATGAATTAAGACAAAAACACCTCTGTTGCTTTGGACTCTGACTCACATCCACCAAAGCAAAGGACTTCCATGGATGAGGTTGTTCACAGCCGCCAAAGAATGCTGCCCACATTGCACGGGGGTACAAGGCAGCACAGGCTCATGCTACCATCCCGTTTCCCTTGGTACCTGAGAATATTAGCCCGAATCCATGGAGGTGGTTCAGGCTAGCGATGGGAGAGCAGCACCGATCCCCACCAGGCTTGTGAGACATCTGTGACACCCTTTAGCTGCAGCGACGCACCTGACCGTGCCAAGGCTGGGCCTGTGCCTTGCTGCTCCAGACATGCTGGATCCTCCAGAGACCACTGTGGAGGCACATGCATAAAAACACAAAATGCAAAATTCAACGGTTTGCCTATGCATACCCCCATCTCCAATAGTCTGATGGAAATCCTATAGGGACCAAAGCCTCTTCCTTCTTCTCACCTTGCTTTGCCTAACTACTTTTCCACCCATCAACTTCATTTCCTTCCTCATCCTTCCAAGCCTTCCTCATCACGCACAGAGAAAAACCACTTCCACTCCTCTCCTCCCGTCATACCGTCTCAAAAGCCCTCAAATCCTCCAAATCACTCACAGCTGTCTGACATGAATCTGCAAGAGCCAAAAGCAGCTAATGGCTCAGCGAAATCTTACTGGGGTCCAAGTGATGCCAAAAAGGACTTTGTTTTCTGCTCCTTGCGGTCACTGGAGCGGGTCGCATCCCTTGCGGGGCTCCTGAGCCTCCAGCATTTGGGCAGCTGCATCCTCCTGTTCCTCTGGGAAAGATGTGATGGTGGCGGAGAGACCACAGAGCAACAGAGGCTGCCGGGAGCCTTGTGGCCTCTCCTCTCTCTCCCGTTATCACGAGAAATCACAGCAGCGGAGCTCCGGGGAGGCGAGTAGCAGGGGCAGTCACTCCCTCCAGTCACCACTACACCATAAATCAAGCCCGTATTTTCCCTCTGCCAAGGTCCTCTGGCTTCACTGCCTCCCCATCCCAGAGCCTGTTTTCTTTACTGCTTATCTCAAATTAGGAAATCCACAGGAATTGCAAGCCGGGGAAGCTGTTTGTCAAGAGCCTCCAGCCCTCATGGGGGTTTTTTATGAGGGACTTTTCGTTTAGTTGCTGCTTTGTTTTCAAACCCGCGGCTGTCTGCTTGCAGTGGGAGTTTGCTGGAATCAAAACTGGATAAAAGCTCTTGGAATTCACCCGGGGAACAAAAGGGCTTTTGTGCAGGAGGATTTGGAGGACGCGGCTGCTTTCATTGCCGCTACCTTAATTTCTATTTTCTCCCTGCCAAAGAGCACCTGCCAGCGGCACGGGAGGAGGTGGGCTGCTGCCCGTGCGTGGGGGGTTGGGGGGGGGAGATGCACGGGCAGGAGGACTGATGCCTTCCACACCCGCAGGCTGCGGAAGCAGAGTGCTTTCCAAAACGTTCACGCATCGTGGCGTGCAAAGCTTACCCGAGCCTTTCGGCCAAGCTTCGTGCTCCCTGCCCTGGCTCTGCCCCTCAGAGGGAAGGCAGAGTGGGCTCTGCTCCTCCGTGCGGTGGCTGTACCCTAAAAAGTCTCCCAAGGGATGGGCAGGCTCTGCTGTGCGGTGGGTGCTCCCACGTGATGCAGCCCCGTGGATGAGGGGCTGAAGCTCCCATGGCCAGCGTTTGAGTGGGGATGCTGCAGGTTCACCCACGAGCAGGGCATCACTCCTAGTACTCCACTTGCTTTTTTTTACTTCCCCTTATCCACCGAGATTTCACCTCAAAATGCCGGAGTGAGTGACCACATGCAGCTATGGGGCTCTGACCAACCTCTCATACCAAATATTTAGCAGGCAGCAGCAAGTCTCCTTAGACACAGTCCTGTCTGCCTCATCCACGGTGGGGTCAAGATTTGCCTTAAATCTACCAGCCTCAACCCAGCTACAAACACTTCTACGCTTCCCAAACCCACCGCTCCCTGGAAAACTCGATGCTATAAAGGAGCATCCACCTCCTTTCCCCACTGCTCTGCGGAGCCTCAAAACCCAACGTTCTTTGGTCTGGCTGGGGGGAGGTGATAAGGATGCCCTCCCCATCAGACAGACTTTTTGCTCGAGGTCTAACTCCAGCTACAATTTTGGTTTTCGGGTTTTTTTAATGTGCTTGGTGCAGCTGGGATTTTCTCCTAGCAGGTCCTGCAAGGTGTTTTTAAAGAAGCATCACTGATGCAGGACCCCACAGCAGAGCTTCATTTCCCCTGAAAAAAACGATCAGCTCCTGCATCTGCCCCAGCTGCCCAGACACCGAGGGGTGACAAGTCCTTGCACCCAGCTGAGTGGGAAAGGTGCAGCTGCCCTGCCAGCGCCAGCACCAGCACCGTGCTTTTCGAGCCAGGGCCTCTTGGAGCTGTCAGATGTGCTGCCAGCCCAGGGAAATGCAAATTGCTTTGGAAAACGAAGGTGACATTTCCACCTGCGTGCTGATTTCTGCTGTGCTGAAGACTCAAAAGCCCAATTCAGGCCTGCGGCTCCAGCTATGAAGGTTTGCAGGTCTTGATGGTTCTTACATTTAAGCATGTGCTTACCAGGAGCACATGTTCCTATTAGGGCCGCATTAAGTGGCACGCTGAGCAGGACCACGTACCTAAAGGCTCTGCCAGATCGTTGTCTTAGCCTTTGCAATAGCTGCAGCAAGTATCTGCCCATTGCTCAGCCATACCCACCAAAAGGGACAAGCCACACACAGACACTGGCAGAAGTCCCGCTGCGAGCGGTGGTGCCAGCCAGGTTGCAGGTTCCTCGTCATTGCTTCCCTGTGCCCGAGATGCTGTCCCGCAGCACCCGCTGGCGAAGCTACACGGGCAAGCACTGTCCAGCCAAAAATGAGTCAGGAGGCTTAAACATGGGAAAAGCGGGTCTTTGCTAAATCAGGAGGGTGCGACGGGCCAGGAAGGACTCTCCTGGGGAGCTCAGCAAACTGGCCCTTTGGGGTGCCGCTGTCCCCAGGAAAGCACGCACAGTTATTTCTCCTTCAGCTCTGAACGGCTGCTCCCTGCGTGTTAATGCAGCCCCATTTCTCTGCAGAGATGTTTTTGCTTGCTGAGCAGGAAAGCACCTTGTCTATGGGATACCTGTCTTGGTGTCATCACCCTTGCAGCAGGACAGAGTAAAATCTAATCAATACCACAGGGCAATCTGAGCTCTGGTTTTATTTCTATTACCGGGTGCTCCGGGCAGCCACAGGAGTCTCATTTTACCAAGCACAGATTTAATTTGTTCAGCATATTGTAAATGTTGGACATTCGAACTACGCCGCTATCAGCCATCTTCTACTGCTGATGCGCTGCATATAAAACTCGGCTTTATAATTTTCTGCTCATGAGTAAAGCCACCTTAGGACAAAATGGGCAGTTTATGTTCCACAGAGAGAAAACTACCCATTGATTTGGTCATTCTGCAAGTTATAAAGTACCAGTAACTTTTACAGCAAAAAGGGAATATCTACGGAATAGAGGAATGTACCACAAGCCATTTCTTTAGCAAGTATCCTCACCCTCTGCAGAAGGTCCCTGATGAACAGGAGGGCTACGTTAGTCCACGTGGTCTAGCATCCACAGTGCTCCTCAGGGGAAAATAGCATGTCTGGGTTGAAAAGATTTAATAAATAGTGCCAAAGTTGTACAAGACACCTCTAGACTGAATTACTTCAGTTCCCAAGTTGTGCTGTTCTGCTTGGCAGCTGGCAACTGTTTGTTTCAACTAAAAGTGTTGAACTGAAGATAATTTTAGGATCACTTTCCTCTTCTGTGGTGCAAATAACGCTCAGAAGAATTTCAAATCAATGTCTAACTTTCTTCCTAGTGATATGCTGCTCATGCTCTGTCCTTCACTCGCGGCTGGGGCCAAACAGATGAGCTGATTAGAAATCTGGTGGCAATCTCGTCCAGAGGTTTTCCCACATTAGAAGAACGCCGTGGCACCCGCAGCACTGACATGGAAGGAGAGGATCTGCTTCCTTCCTTAACGTTTTGTCATGGGGCATTTTTTTAAAGGTTCAGCCAAATATTGTGATTAAGTTTTCAACACGGTCAAGACTGACCAATCTGCCTTTGTGCTACCCCGTTAGACAGCTCTCTTTTGCTATTCTTCTTTTGATTTAAGAGCTTATTTGCTTATTTTTGTACCTAAATTATTAAAGATGGTGGTTGACAGTTCTGGACAGCATAGATGGGAGGAACTAACTCATGCTCCCTCTGCTGGCAATGCCTCCCAGCAAACGTGTAGGTCCTACTTTAAAAACACACAGGAACCCTATTCACAGTGAGAAGCCAAGGAGAACTGCGAGAAAGCTAAACCCACGTCCCCTCGGAGCCCCAGCACCCACCCAGGCCTCCAGCACTGCAACTTTGGGCACTACACCAAAACCAGAGCAGGACAGGAGGCACTAGGAGAGTAACTGCACCCAGTTTCCACCGTCAGCAACAACAGCGGCTGCTCCAAGAAACCGCCGACAGCAGAGCCAGGTGAGAACCAGAGCTGCTTCACCACCGCTACGGCAGCAGTGAGTCCGTCTGACCACGAACATGATGTCTCCATCCTGCAACCACTTCAGCAATGCATCTTTGCACACACAAGAAGGCTCAGGAGGCTCAAAGCCGTGCACACGAAGGTCTGCAGGATGCAGCACAGCTCTTGGGCCTTCCAGGGAAGCTCTTTCAAGTTCAAAGAGATTTTAGCCAGAGGTCAGACAGCATGAACTTCCAGCTCTCTTTCCAGACACCTGCTAAGAGCATACACTTGCTTGTACGTCATATAATAAAGTAAAGCAAGCAGTATGTAAAGAACAAAAGCCTTTCCCCACTTTTTATCGTGCAATTTTATGTCAGTTTGGAAAACACTGAAGAAATGCATTACAGCACAGTACACCAAGTCTTGTCCTTTTTTTCCCAAAAAAGTGTCCCTGACACAACTAGGCAGACTTTTTTCTATCCACATATGTCCACGTGGATCAAACCCCGTCAGGTTACACCTCTCCACACAGCCTGCTAAATCAGGAGCTGTAAATACAGAACTCCCTTTATAAGCCTTTCTATCAAAGCCTCCATAGAACTCCCTGTGCAAGGTTCACAACTGTAGTTTCAGTTACATACATACACGCTCGCAAACACGATACTGCTTTCTAAGTTGCAAGAGCAGATAAGCAGAAACGGGAAAAAAGAAACCAAGAGAAAGCGGGGTAGTATAAATCGTCTACACAGATCCACAATGTCCATCCTACTTAGCAACCAGTACAAAATACATCCCCAACCTTGTAAATTCTTATGTGTGTGCTCAACCCCAAGCACATTCAGTACCACTGACTCCTACAAAAGGACTCATATGCTCCAAGTTTAGCACATGCCCAAGTAGTTTCAAGATCAGAGCATGAAAAAAAACCCTATTTAGCTTCTCTTTTCAGGGGAAAGACAAAAATTCTTCAGACCCCACTCGTCCAAATGAGGGCCCTGCTTGGCTACAGCTGCTCTGAATCGGCTCGGATTCAATCTCCCAGATTGCTCCTTGCATTTCAGCTGCGGCAATGCCTTTTTAAAGCAAGCTCCTGGAAAAAGAGCCCCCCCTCCTTTGCAGGAGGTGCTGGCTGGGGAGATGCTTGCACAGGATGGGCCCTAAATCAGTGTGCTGCAAGGTAAAGTAAATGCTTGTTGATGCTGGAAGCGCTGGCATTGTTCTGAGGTCCGTGCAGGAAGAGCGAGAGGAGGAATGCTCTCCTATTGCAGGAAGCTGTTCCAGCCTTTTATCAGACAAAGCTTCTGATTTCTTGCGGGGGAAGTACCAAATGTTTTTGAGGGGAAGAAAAAAGGAAAAAAAAAAAAAAATCACATGCTTAGCTATAAAGGAAGCTGCCTAATGACATGAATGAAACTGAAGTCATGTTACGTGGAAGCTTACTGTGCTGCCTAGCTCAGGTGGCTATGAGCAAGGGCACGTTCCCGTACTGTCACCCTGCACAGACCTGGCGAGGTGCAAGCCCAGAGGTCCTTCCCTCTGCCAGAAAGGTGCCTGCTGTGAATTCAGTCTGCCTTGTCTCCACAAAGCAACTTACTATACTAATCATCTTTGAATGCAGCGTCTGTGTTACCCTCCCCGGCTGCCAGGAACTATTTTGGGCTCTCCCTCCAGTTCAGATGCTGCTCTGTCGGAGGGCTGTTTTGCGATGTCCTTTCATGCAGTGCACCGCACCGATCTGGTCTTTTAGTTAATTTGTAAAACTGATTCCTTGGCAGGAATTCAAGTTCTCCGTAGAGATGTTCCAAGTTTTATTAGCAATGAGCAAATTACTGGTGTCCTTGGGAAAGGTAAGGAAGTCAGAGTCTGTGTTAATTGCCTTTATTTTTTTCTAGAGGGTATCTCCCAAAGGGCAACTCTATGCCACATAGAATGGCACTCTGGTTACATAAGTACCTGTATATATAATGGCTGTCATGGCTTATTGCATAGATACCTGAGTAAACTTCAGACCAAAGTACGTTCACCTTTTTATCAGACTTTGTGCTTTGAGCCAACCACTCCTTGTCTCCAGCCTGGTTACTCCTGGTAGGTTATTAGGGGGTTATGGTTTCCATCTCTTACAGTTAAAAACCAAAAAACACTTTGGAACAGGTTGAAAAACAACAGTATCTAGAGCATTGCCTTTCTTCTCCTTTAATAGGCTACTCTGTCAACCCTCCGCTTGTTAAATGAGAGAAAAATCCGTAGGCATGCAGTGAAGGTCAGTCTTGTGGTTTTTGAAAGCATTTAATTAGTACGGTTAAGTACTGAGGTCTGCTTGCGAGTGAGCTTCTGCATTAACCAGCAGTATCTTTCTATTCAGAGACACAAATCTGCAAGAGGGGGCTGCAGGTTAAGTCTACATGTCCATGTCCAAAACTTCACTGGTGGTCAAGCTTAGGATGAAAACTGTTGCAGTTTTCCCGCCCTGTTGCTAGCTCCAAAACTTTCATGGCATTTGGAAATCAAGGTCAGATCTCTGTCTTCACCTCATTAACAGCACAGAGTCCCAGCTGGCCGGATCCTGGTCTTCTTGTGCAGGGGCTGGGGTGACCCATTGCACCTTCAGGGACCCATCAGGGCTGCCAAAAGCCCAGTGCTGTGACTTGTACTTCTGCTGAGGCATTTTTGCTAAGTGCTGAGGCTCAGCGCTTAAACAAATCTACTTAAGATGTAGCTTTGCCCAAAGGGGTTTTGGCATTTTGATGCTAGCATGTAAAGTCCCTGTCTTTTCCTTCATCTAACTGGAAGGAGGAGGCCAGCTGTTCTCAGCTCCTACAGGTGTTTCACTCCTTGAATGAAGCAACAATAAATGTCACATACCTGTGCTTTAATCCCTGGGCAGTAGCATGCATAAATGCTATGATCACAGGCTGACACTTCCTTTTTAAAAGGCCACAGCATCAGCTGTTTGAAAAGAAATCAATTCCAGTCCTTACAAAGCCAAACTTGGCTTTATTTCTTCATACTTTTGCAGCATTAGAGACCCTAATTGTAGGCAATTAAAGCAGCCCTAGGAAAAAAGGCCTGTGTTGAAATCCAAGCTGGAAAGTGTGCCTCTAAATGGGTGCCAGTTGCCAGCACTGGAGAAGTGCCCTGGAAGAAGGAGCCGGTGCCCAGGGCAGTGCTAGGTGCTGCACAAACTCTTCATGCAGAGCTGGTGCCAAAAGGACCTGCTCATCTCATGTGTGCTGTTTAAGCGAACGCTTTGCCTCCTACATGCATGTACTTGCGTGAGCCTGCAAGTCTAGCGGGCTCTTACTGGGGCTCCTGTGTACGAGAGATGCTGAGAGCTGATGAGAGCAGATATGATGAAGCAACTCCAGGGAAAGAAAGTCAGTAATCAATGCCGAGTTTGCCTTTAAAATGTTCTCTCGCCCTTCCTTTTTGATGCTGGTACTCTGGGAAGGTTTGTCTTTGCCAGATGGGGACTTCCATTACTTTAGAGCTGTCAGAACAACAAAAGACTTCTTTGAGTCATTTTCTATATCTGCCCTTGAACTACTGGAGAAGCAATAAACATTCTTAAGAGGAATGATAACATAGAGTGAAGTTGTAATTTTTATATTGTAACTTGTTGCTGGAGTGTCAAATAAGCCCTGCTGAAAACACACGAATGAGGAACTTCAGGATCAGACTCCACTGTGGGAGGAAAATAAGCACAAAAGCATGTTGCTTGGGATTTCCACAGAAGAACAGCCAGATGATGCTCTGAGGCCATTTGGGGCTGATAAGCATTGTTTCACTGAGCACAATTACATATTTTTGTTTAGAAAGATTCTCCTTCAAAAGCTACCAAGTCTATGCTGATTCAGCCTTCATTAAAGGCCTCTTACTGCAGACACAGTGAAGTGTTGACTCCTGTACGTACTTTCTTTTGCTGCCTTATCTTTGGCATCTCATCTGCAACTTCTGCTGGGGTTTTTTTCCACTAGTTTCATGTGAGTGCAGTAAAACTGAATGCTGCTTGGGCTTCAGTTCTTCTAAATTATTTTTGATCTGCTTGGGTGCAGGCTAGGAAAATCTAGCTTCGATTATAAAATTGCAAGCTAAGTAGGCTAACAAAACAGCAACAGCAGGAAACTGGATCAGCTTTGCTCAGTGAAGTTTTCCTGCTTAAACAGGGAAAAAAAAATGCTTTCTCTCTCTGCAATCTTTCTTACAGATATGAAACTCTCTCTCAGCTGCAGAGGCTGCTCTCTCCAGCTGTTTGCACAATGCTCCTTGGGCTTCACTGCACTCGGCCTTTTGCAGCAGCCTAAGCAGCCATGGCCACTGCTCCTATAGCAACTGTGGGGGGGAAAGCAGCCTGAGTAGCTCCTACCCCAAATACGGTCCTGATGCTGCTTTTACCATGCACATACAAATTCAGGCCCCTACTTGACTATGGGATGCAAATTCAGAACGATGTTCAGCTGCAGCTCAACTAGCACCAGCAGACCAAGATGCACAAGTGGCTTCTTGGAGCTTCCATAAAGGATGTTCAGCATCTGTTTGCAACGTCTCCAAAGTAAAGATGACTCAGAAGTGCTTTAGCACCCCAGAGACTTTCATGGTGGGATGAACCCTCTGAAACATCAACTGGGTGTTTGGAATGTCTAGCTTAAAAGGAAGGATAGCTTTAGTTTTGGCTTTGAGGCAAAAGAAAGCCCTACAAGCAAAAGTCTCAGGCTTCCCCTCTCCAAATTGCTTTTTATGGAGCAGAGACACTTTTCCATTCACACTTGTCAACATGCAGAATGTTGTGGATTTGGAAGATAAAAGGAAAAAAAAACCAAAACTTTTTGCACAATGAGTAGATATGGAAATTGCATTGAATGGCCTCCACCACTTTGCCACCACTGATGATAATATCTAACATGGCACAGCTCCAGGGTACTAGATCTGCTTTCCTGCTAACATTGCTCTAGCTGATAATGCTAATCTCTTAAACTATTCCCAGACAGGGCCTAAGGAAGGGAGCTAAGTAACTCTACAGGTAATGAAACTTTTTTTTTTTTTTAATTATAGCCCTGTCCATGTCAAAATTAAAAGAACAGTCCTGCAATTTATCCGGCCACTGAAGACTGACTCAACACTTTATATAATGATGCTGCTGGTGACCATGCTGCCAACTCATACAATGCACCTTTCGTCCCCCAAAACGTGAGTGACCGCAGTAAGGGACACCTCTGTGCTCTGGTTTTTACCCCTTTCCCTTACTCGGAATTACTTGTGCCACCTGCTGCCTTCAGGAAGCTGTGACCTGCCCAGCGAGCGCTGCTGCGGATGCTTTAGCTCCCTGTGAGATGCAGAGCTTTGCCTTTGGAGCGGGAGGAGACCTGTGGGCAGCCCAGGCAGTAGAAATGCAAGTTCTTGGGGTGAAGGCAGGGAACCCTATGGGAAAGGGCCGGGAATCATGACCGTGCCCAATGATCGGGGTAACAGACGCCACGGTCCTCCAAGTGTATTCACAGAGGATGGCTGCAAGAGTGTTCCTGCTCCTGTGCTACCAAAGCTCCCATGCTATTTTTCTTTTCCTTCTTTTTCCAACATAAAAAAGGGATCTGAGCTTGCTTCAGATGTGTTGTTTTTAAATCCTTTTCTTAGAGGCTTAATATAAGTGTTGTTATAGCTCTTTTCCGCAAGAGAAAATGGACAAGTGAGATCAAATGCATGTATTGTTCGCAAAAAAAAAAAAAGCAACTTTTTAGTCATCTTATATATTTGCAACCACAGTACACAGAATTTGCAAATCTGCCATGTAACTTTGAAGGTAATTGTGTTCCATTAATGCCAATATTCTTGGAGGGATGAAGTGTCTCATCTCTCTAAATTACTCCTGTGGTTTTAATTGAGTATCATTTGCTTCACCTTAGCAGCTTGTGTATGTGTCATGGGAGGGAATTCACCCCAAAGGAAGCTCCGTATTTTTTGGTGGCTACAGCAACAAAGGAGCAACACTTACTGTGGCAGTGAGGAACCTAAACTTTTTTTCAGCTGGGAGGAGAGAACAGCTCTTTGCTCCTTTTTCCCTGCAACTTACCGCTTTTTTTATTGCTACAATTACTTCTATAACTTGAGCTTTTAAAGGCTTATGTCTTCCTGTCCCTGCCAAGCAGCCTGCTTAGCACTGGGGAGCTACTGCCCTGACCAGCACGTTGCTGGCTGTCATGCCGTGTCGCGACATGAGGACAGGGCACCCTGCAAATGCACTCTGGTTTTTGCACCCCAGGTGTTGCTGCCTGGGGCAGAGGGGGTGAGAGTTCCCTCCCTGCTGCTTCCAGCCCAGCAGCACTGCAAGCAAATTCCTCCTTAGTGCAATGCAGAGGGAGCAGGCAGCAAAACACAGCAACTGGAGGGGCTCAACTGGGTGTCTCGGTTCCCGCTTGCTCAGCTGGGTAGAGCTTATGTCAAACATCATTTCTAGCCTAATACTTTCTACCCCACCTACTTGGTTTACTTTTTTCCCATGCTGGTTAATTCCTCCAGCGTGGCATTGCATGAGACTTTTAAACCTCTTTGCCCCCTCTTAACCCAAAGCGAGTACACAGGCACCTCCATCACAAAAGCGGTAGCGCGGGCAGCATGTGCAACAGGGTGAAAGAATAATTCAACATGGTATCCTTAATAAATAAATAAATCAACAACTCGAACTGAAATTGGCTGTGTTTGCTGTTAGACTAGGCTTTGCTAGGCTTGCACCTCCCTGACCGTGCCACGGCTTTGCTCACCGTGCTCTTGCAAAGCCTGTCCTTGCCAAGTGCCTATGTCATGGGAGGGTGTTAATGGCGAGAAGCTGAGGTGGTGCTGACGAGGCAAACTGCACATTGCACAACCAACAGGAGCCTCACGCTGCTTACAGGTTAATTTTATACTAGCAAAAACCTGCCACCTACCTAGGTTGTTGTTTTGGTTTTTTTGTTTTTTTTTTTTAAAAAGCTACCATTCAGGCTTTACATCTGTTCCACTGAGACTTCTCGCTGGAAACAGAGCATCTTACATAAAATGTAGTATTTTTAATAGGTGCAGGGCCTTTGGTCAAAGTCCGTAGAGTGCATGTTCAGCCAGCACCACGTGGGACGTGGTTCTCATAACCTCAGTATTCCCTTTCAGCTAGAGCACAGAAAATTGCATTTGAAACAACAAAGTCTAAGAATTAGGAACGAAATCAATATTTAGTTAAATGTAGCTCATTTCAATGTACTGTTTATGAATTAGTGCTCTAATGGGAACCGCTCCCCCTTCCCTTTTCCTATTTCAATGGAGACATTTGCATATTTCCAGGTTGCTTCTCTGATGTGGGCTTTGTGAGTGAATAATTCCCCCATTACAATGAATTTGGAAGACTCTTGAATATATCTGCTGTCACGAGAGTTCAGATTTATAGCCTCAAACTGTGTTTAGCTTGTAATTAATATGGACTTCCGCATTTTTTTCTCTTCCAGAATAATATCCTATTAGTCATGACAGCCAAATGTGCCGTATTTGGGCAACAATTCAACTTTCTTCTGAGCTACCATCAACACCAAGTCCCACTTGTGCAGAGCGGGCTCCTCTCTGAAGGTGAGAAACGGACTGCAGGGACCTGCTGTGCTTGGGGAAATCTTGCTCTGGATTGCTCCATCCAACTAAAAATACCATTTTGCAACTTAAAAGAGGGAATGAAGGTGGAAATGAGCACGGGGCGAAACGCAGGAGTTTGCACCCCGGGGTGTCTTTCTGACTTGATCTGTATTTTGTTGACTGCAAAGTCGTAGGGAGTCCAGCAGGGCACAGGTACCGTGGGCGAGTACTGCAAGCGCGGTGCTGGAGGCGTCTGCTGGTTTCTGCTATGGAAAGGGCCGGAATGAAACTGTTGCTTCCAGACTCCAGGGAGACTTTTATCTTCTACAGCCCACGCTACAGTTGTGCAGCGAGCAGATCACCTCTGCTTCTTCACGTGGCACAGGTAGGGTCCGAGGAGCGGTTCTGTCCTCTGAACTAGGTGAGATTCCTTGCAGGGAATAAGTTTTATCAGAGGATAACCCTCCCGATTACACGTTCCCCTGACAAGCAGCATTAAAAAACTTAATCTCTGGCAAATTCTCAGAAAAACTTTGGAAATGATTCAAAATAGGGAGAGGGCTCAGCAGCTGGCTGAAGCTCTGTGCAGTATTTTAGAAAGCTGACGAGGAACCTCCTGTGCAACACATGAAAGCTGATCCTGACATGCAGATTATGCCTCCCTTAATTCATCCTGAAGAACGATACCTCTGGTGCAAACCCCGGAGCTGAAACCCCTTCCCGAGCAAAACCTCAGCCTGAACAGCTGAACTCGGAAAAGTTATCCGTGTAAGGAATTCAGACTTAAGACACTCGTATTGCAGAGCGCGAGATGGACGGAAAACGGATTCAAGAATGATGCCATTCATTGAGATCATGTTTTGTGGGTTGGCTACTCGTATTTTCCCATTTTCCTGGTACCGAGAAGGACGGGCAAGGCCAGTGCTGGCGAGCGCGGGGCTGAAGCGGCACCCCGGGAGGGTGGGCTGCAGGGCCACCAGCACAGGTCCTGCCTGTCACCAGCTCCGCACGGTCAGGCTCTCCCACGCCGAGGCTTGCCGGGCACCCCTGGGAAGCGGCTGCTCCCCTGCCCCTCCGTGGGTCTCACGGGGACCCTCCTGCGAGCGGCGGCATGCTCTGGGTATCGTTTGGTTCAATTTTTGCATTATCAAACTTCCTTGGCTCTTTCTATTGGAAACTTTTACAATTCTCTGCTTGGCTGGAAAAGATGACTGCAGCAAACCCAAATTAGGAATAAATTATACAACAACTTTACATTTTTCTTACAAAGGAAAACTGTGTGGCAAGAGCTGTGAAGGCACCTCCTTCCCGTGTCCTCCCAGCAAGGCTTACAGTGGAAGGCCACTGACTTCACGGATGTCTTGGGTTTGGGTTTGTTTTTTTTTTTTAAAAAACAACAACAAAGCCTCAGTCCCACTTTGGGAGCTGCTCTCCCACCCGTCCACACGCTGACCCTCACACCACCACCACCCCCCACTCCCCAATATGTGCGACGGCTGCAAAATGCAAGGAGAAGCAAGCTGCAATATCAAATCCAAACATTTAAAAGAAGGTCCAAAAGGTGCATCTCTGTGGCCACTCGCTGACATATATGTGCATCTATTTTCACAATGAATGGCCGGAGCAACTCCTCCTTAAACATCTCAGCCTGGTCTTGCAGGGACTATTGCGTTCCCACAGCATTTTTGCAATATTAAATTCTCCACCCCCACCACCCCCTTGCAGGACACAAGGCAGAGGCACTCCGGCATAATCATCAAGTTAAAAAGCAAAGATCAAGCCTTCCCCACCACGCTGGCAAAAAAAAAAAAAAAATAATAATAATAATCACTGTTGTCCCTTACCCCAACACGCCCCTCCCGCTCTATCCGAAGTGCCGAGCCCCTGCTCCTAAATGCTAAATAAAGCAGCCCTTCTGCATGCTCTTGGCGATCTGGTGTTACAAACCCCACTGCTGCCTCTGACCAAAAGTTACCAAATATTAAGGG
>VYZV01007191.1:0-13755 GCA_013401275.1 Pandion haliaetus | reverse complement strand
CCTGCCTGCGCCCCTGCCTGCGCCCCTGCCTGCGCCCCTGCCTGCGCCCCTGCCTGCCTGCTGTGCAGCTCCTCGGTGCTCCCGGCGCGGTGCGGGGGACGGATGCGGTGGCTGCTGGCTGTCCTTCTGTTACCGGGGTGGGGGGGAAGGCGGCATCCAGCCAAGGCAAGGAGACGCTTCCCCGGGAAGGGTCCTGAGGCTCCCTGGGGACCAGGGAAAGGCTCCGGGGCTCAGGCCGCAGCTGGAAGTGGATGTGGTGGGATGGTCACGCCCGGGGTAGAGCGGGAGCGAGGAAGCGGCACCCACGGGCGTCTCGGTGCGGTCAGCCCTGTCGTCCCCTCCGTGCCCACGGGTGAGCCGTGGGTGCACACAGAGCCTCCGCCGCCCGTCACCCCGCAGCGGGTGTGGGAGAGCCCGTCGCGGTGTTCTGGTGCACCACAGCGGGAAGGAGAGCGAGCGGGGTGGAAGAATAGAGTGGAAAGAGGGGAAAAAAAAGACACGCTCCGTTTTGTCCGTTGGGTTTAGGTTTTAAGGATCCGTTGGAGAGCAGCCTCTTGCTTTTGTGCTCGTAGGGTGCCGAGGGCGTTCTACATTCTGCGTAGCGCGGTGGTGCCCCGGCTTAACCACGGCTCTTGGTCACCTTATATAACATCAGCAATTTCTTAAAGCTTTTTTTTCTTTTACCCTCGCAGGCAGATCAGTTGAAGCGAGCTTACCCCACATCTGAAACGGAGTGTTTTTGGAGGTGGTCAGCTCGGCCCCTGCGGGCTCACGGAGGTTTCCCATGGGAAGAGCCGGCAGAGCCGATGCGATGACATCCCCCCAAGATGGGGACGCTGTCTGGATCAGAAACACAGCTGTGCACTGGGGTGGTAGATGGGGACCCCCTTCTGTATATAGGAACCCCACTTTGGGAAAAGCTCCTAAGGAAAGAAAAGATAGGCCTTCCTAAAGCAGTGCTTTACATTAAATACATGTTTCATTATAGGAACGCTGGAAGAATAATTAATAAAAAACCTAAGCACTAAGAAATGTGCGCTTTAAAAACATTTACAGCTAAATTAGCGCCAAGGATGTTGGTTTACACCCCAGCGAAATATTGATGACCAAGGTATAAAATCCAGTGAAAAGGTTGCATGGAGAACATGTCTGGGATTGTAAGCAGCGCTGCCACTTCTAGTGCCCTTTTCCCTTGGGCTGGAAAATGTGTATTGTAGCTGATTTTTACACCGTGCCCTTGTGCCACTCCGTTTCCCAGCCGGCCCTGTGCGGCTGAGCTCGCACTAGGCTGGCGTTGCTCAGGATTTTGCCATTTTTAGCTGCAAGGGCCAAGGTCTGAGGGAGGCTGTAACCCTCAATTAGGGATCTGTTTGTGTAACTTTCCTAATGTTCGGAGTGATTGTTTGGGGTGAGGGAAATATGCTGCTGTACGTGGTCCTTCCTGCCAAACTTGCAGCTAGAGCAAATCCTTATAGCCACGCAATAAATCCCTAAAATGAAAGGTTTACGATGGAAATGCTGACAAACCCTTAACTAACACATTACAAATGGCAGCGTTAAAATTCAGTAGCTATAAACTAAATTAGCAGCGGCACGGGCAGGCTTCAAGGATTGCCGTAGCAATCCGGCCACGGCCCAGAGGCCTTGTCTCGATAAGGGTGTGCAGTGAGGCTATGGCTTTTAATTTGCTTTTAATGTTTCTAACAATCTTTTGTTGGTCTAACTTGTATTCAGGTGCAAAATGACAGATGGTCCTTTGGTTTTTCATCAAGTTTTTTGATGACCGTTGGAAGAACATCCATCAGGTGAGAACAAGAGCCTGGTTGTTTTAGGGCATTTTTTTCCTAGAGAGGTTGGAGTCCTTGTTCTCCGCAGTTTCCCAGAGCACTGGCCGTGTCCCTTGCTGTGTCCCAGGTGCCATCAGGTGCTCCGGGGCATCCCCATCTCATGCACGAGCTGGGAGAGCCCAGCAAAACCCGTGTCACGCTGCTGGCACCCAGCAAACAGCACAACATCAGTTTTAATTGTTTTTTGATGTTTTTGCTATTCCCCCTCCGCAAAGGCATGCAGGGCTCTGGGATCCCGCTGCAGCGCCGTCTTCCTCAGAATTAGGGCAGCCTTGTACAGCACCCTGCTAATGCCGAGGGACGTTTTCTCCCGGCTTTAATGGGTTTAGGCTGAGCCTGGGACCTGCAGAGGCTTGTCCGGCTGTCATGTGCTGCGCAGCGGTTCGTGCACGGAGGGTTGGAGGGTGTGTGAAGTTCAGCCGGTGGACGAGTCTCGGCGGGCTGCGGTGGGACCCGGTGGTGTGGCTGGGGAGGTAGGGGCTGCCCCGGGATGGGGTGAGGGCTGCAGCCTTCCCCAGCCCCTGCGGGGTGCCCTGCCCTGCCCCGGAGCTGAGTGGGGAAGTCAGCGGGTGACCTGATGTAAATACGACTGGACTTCCATGGGCAGTGCATCACGGTGCCGTGAAGAGATTACCATCAGCTTTCAGTCAAGTGGTACCAAGACACTTTCTTTATCTTTATTGCTCGCGATAGCTCCAGCACAGTGCCCGGCCTTTAGGCTTGGCGTTCAGTTTCTCCTTGGCAGGTCTTTTTGTTTTTAAAGTCTAAATTCTGCAGACAACGTGACCGGATCTCCTTTGCCCTAGGTAGGATTCACCCTCCTCCTGTCCAGTAACAGGGTCAGGTCCCCATCTCTGCTGTTCACATTTTCTGCTCCCGTGGTCAGCAGCGCTTCCAAGGTGCGGAAAAGGCCATTTGTTTTCTGAGGGCTTGTTAAGTAATTTTTTAAACACGGCTTGAGTTGCTGGTTTTGTTTACAGTAAAACACTTTGATTTGCTGTGCAGCAATTAGTTTTTGAGAGCAGACACTGAAGCAGAACAGAAAAATCGCATCTTGAATGGTTACGTACCTAAAGGCTGCGGGGCGGTGCGCAGGAACTGGCGAGGTGCTGTACGTGAGCCTGTCTCTCCCAATGCATGCAAGTTCTCTAGGAACGTCACTTTAATCATCTTGGGTCAGTAAGTAATGCCATGCCACGTGCATCCCTGTGCAATGACTTTTTAGTAACTGAATTACCTATTTATGAATGGCCGTGAAATACAGCCGGAGTGCAAAGCGCCTGGGGAGAGAGCGGCTCAGTGGGAAGGGAGTAACTGCTAGGGGGAATCCATAGGGCTGAACAAAGAGATCTGATTTCTACGTCTGGGTCTGGCCATGATTTTTTCTCTAGAGCTTACTCTATGTAGTCATTTGAATTTTATACATGTTGTGGTTTGTTTATTCCTCCTTCCAGCTTGCTCCTTCATTGCTAAGAAACGAATTTGCTGCAGAGAAATTGGACAAACATGCTGCAGTTCCAGGGCACTACTGAAAAATCTCCTCTCCGCGTTTGTAAACACAAGATTTGTGCGGAAATACGTATTTGTTTTAGGCACAACTTCGTTTCCAGCATTCGCTTTGATCGGGTCGCTTGGAAGGCATAGGGGCAGCGAATTCTTCCAGCAACTTCTTAAAGGGACCGCCTCTGCAGCCCCCCTCCCCTGCCACCAAGGAAAACCGTGCCACACAAACCCATAACACCATGTCATGTGGTGGGTTTGTCCAGTAAAAATACAATTAGAGGCTTCGGTTTCAGTGTTTGTGTGAACGATCGCTTGTGGATAATCAACAGGCCAAAAATTAATCCCACAGCTCTGTCCACAAACAACAGCAAGTTTGAGGGGTGCAGCTTCTCAAAGTCATCCTGCTTCACTCCTGCAAGACCATTGTCAGAGTTTTGTTACATAGTTCAGTTTCTTACATCTCGATGGGGAAGGATATGTTTTCCTCTGCTTTATATCCCTTCACTAAGAATTGTTTCAAAAATTCAGATGCTGGTCATGGATGGTTTTAAACTCTTCTAAGCATAGACAGTGTGAAACAGAAGCAAAACTGGTGTCCAAAACAGCTCTGGTACCTCCTTGTACATCCTTGAACGCTAAGACCAGGTTTTTGGGCTCAAATCACGGTTTTCCCAGCGTGTCACACGGTGTGAAGGTGCCGTAGCTATTGCTCTGAAGCTGTTGTGTATTTTGGATGACAACCCTGTGCAGGGACGGACAGAAGTCACGGTGCCTGGGAAGTGGGATCTTCCAAAAACAATACGCTTTGCAAATGAAGAAATTGAGCAGAGCAGAGGAGCTTGGTGAGCCAACTTCCATGGAGCTGGAGGTGGGACGGGCTCCAGCAGGACCTCTGCAGAAGGACCCAGTGGCTATTTCGGTTTCCTTTGGTTCCGGTTTGTGTTTTTGTTGGATTCTGCTGCTTCCAGCCATCACCTCCCTTCATGGGAATGGGACCTGGGGAGAAGGAAGGATATTGGGGGGCAAGTGTGGGGAGGGTTTGGCTTGGTCTGTCCTGTGAGAGAATGTAACGATGGCTTTTAGAGACAACAGGCAAGACAATGATGTTTTAAAGTGTGATCCTATCCCCTGGGCAGTATCCCATGAAATTTCCCATCGTTTTTTAGCTGAGGTAGTGGTCAGCCCCCACAGAGAAGCAGAGCTGATTGCATGTGGACAGGTGAATGCTAGCCGCTTCCCTGATGCTCCTGGGATACAGCGCGCTCACACCACCGTGCCGGTGGAAAATTAAAAATAGTAGGAATAAGCACACTAAAGGCTCTGCCTGCTGCGGGGCAGGCAGGCAAGGAAGGGCTCTTTGCTACAGAAGATGAAGAAACTGTAGGAAGTTCTCCAAGACAAGAGGGACCAGCTGGAAAAAGGGATACCCCCGAGAGGATGTCTGGGGAAGGAGCTTGAAGAAAAGCCAAAGCAAACAGCGGGTGCAGATGCTGGGGAGGAGAATATGGCTTGATGAGAGAGAAGGTGAGAAACAATGAGCCGTCCACAGCATGAGCCGCTTATGGGAGCAGAGACCATCTGCTCTTCACCGGCCTGAATGGTGCCGAGCGATATCCTGCATTCCTTTGTTCCCCGGTTTAAAGGGAATTGCAGGCTGCGAGCATTTTGAAAGCCAAACAGGGTTCCTGAGAGTTCAGCCACATCTTAACTTTTCTCTGAATTTCCTCCATCTCCTTCTCCTCAAGCGTCTTTTGCAGCCGTTGGCTCGTAGCACATTTTCCCACCTTGGATCTTGAGTGGGTGGATGAAAAGCCCAGGAGGACGTTGCAGTTGGCAGAAGTTAAACAAACTGTGCTGCCCTGGTGCACGCAGAGTGGGATAGTCGGTAAAGCCTCTCTTTGTGGCTTTAGCCAGATAGCTGGGGAATTCAGAGAGGATAAAATGACCCAAGAAGTACATGCAGCTCATAAAAGTGGCAGAGGCCAATAAATAAAAACTACTTTCAACTTAGTAACCTAAGTAATAGGTCTTAGAGCCGTAAATCTGGCTAGATAATAATAATGGGTTGAGCACACTCTTCCAGGAGGGGCAAGGGTGATGCTAGTGTCTGTTAACCTAAAGAAGAGGGACAGAGATGGAGGTGGAGAGCCATGACATCTAAGAGCCAGATAACATTTCCTAATATTTTTAAAAAATGTGAGGTTAATACACAGATGAACTAAAGCAGCTTCATATCTCTGGAAATTATTTACCTGGGGGCTGGGGAAAAGGTGTTTTTGTACGTCATATCTTACATTGCACGTCCCTCCTTCTGAGACTTGCAATTGTGCTCTTGGTGATGTTTTTATCTCTTGTAAAAAAGCCTGAAATTTTACCAGGTACATTTTATGTGGTCACCTTTTTGCTGTGTTGCTGTACAGAGGTGTCCGTGCTTGAGACATGCCCTGCATGCAGAAAGCCCCCATCGGATGTCCTGTTCCTCTGTCACATGTGTTGGGGTCGGCATGGTAGAGGTAAAGCTAAGTGTCGTGGCCGCTTTTAGCTTGGCTGCTGGTGTGGGTTTTAACGCTGCAGATATTGCTTGGATTTTTTACTGTTTGCATTCCCTCCTATCTGTACTCCATGCATATATATGTATATAATAGGTTCTCTGTTTACTTTGGTGAAGTAATGGACCAAAATGCATCCTTCGGGCATCTTGTGAGCACTTAGTTCAGTCCTCAGCCCCAGACCTTTTGTGCTTTGCTGGATTTGCAGCGCTGGCTCTGGGTCCTTCCCGCACCGTGTACATCCCCAGCCTGACGCCGTGCTGCAGGCTCCGTGTTCGCGACCCTGCGACTGCTCAGCTCTGCCGGGGGGAGGTGGATTGTTAGATATGTTTTAGGGTCATGTCCATCATCTTTAGTCTCCATGGTGGTAAGATTTGCAGGTCGCTCACCAGGCATTGTTTGAACGCCCAGCGGCTTCACCCCAAAGGCAGGAGCAGTAAAGCAAATTCAGACTTTTCTAAATTCTGCCCAGCCGCCGATATCCAAGCCCTTTCACAAGGCTGAGCAAAGCACCGCATGCACTGCACCGAGAGCATTTTATGACGGCTCCTTCAAGGTTCCTCTAAAATGAAGGCACCTTTAAGCTGCATTAAACAAATGCCAGCTGGCTAGTCGCTGGGGAGCGATTGGAGCCAGGAGCTGGAGCCACCAGCCCCATGGCACCGCTCGGTGACACTGCTTGGGTTGCTGTTGGCCGGGTGTAGGTGTAGGCACAACCTTTGGGCTGGTGGATGGCGCTCCCTGTGAGTCATCTGCCCGTCTCTCACTCCCTGGCTTACATAGGCATTTAGGGTTTGGGGTTTTTTTGCCTTGTGGCACTGCTCTGTAGTTCAGACTTTGTTTCTCGCTGGTTTTCCCTGACTCCTTTGTTCTGCCGATTATTTTTTTTTTTTTGCAGCAGCAGCAGCAGAATGAGTTGCAGGTTCATTTGACAACACAATTAAGGGTTCAACTGTAAACGGGTCGTTGCTCTGGGTTCCCCCTGGATGCAGACCCGTGCCTGCAGATGCTCCTGCACAGGGCCCTTCTGCAGGAGCACGGCTGCAGCGGGGTCCCGGGTCCCACGGGGGGGCTGAGCATCGTGGCGGGGGTCCAAGGGCTTCCTCACTGCCAGGCTAGAGCTGCCCGAAAGCTCTCTGGCGTGGGGATGGTCTTTATCACTTGGTGTGCACAACCACCACCATGGGAGTGTTTTTGTTGAGGTGGTTTACTAAACCTTTATTGTATTTACGTAGCTCTCAGGATAACATGATCTGGAGTTAATCATTGGAGCTGGTTTTCTTTGTGAATACATCTGACGAGTTTGTTAGCGGTAGTCTTTTGCGCTCCTGTTTAACGTGATACAAATTTGGATGGCTTGGTGTAAACATTGGCATCGGGGGGCTTGGACGGTGAAGGCGGCCGCGAGCCCCTTCGCAGGGGGGTTCGCCTCTGCACAGCGGCTCTGCTGGCAAAAGCCCTGCCTTGGATGTGAGTGCCCGATGATTTTTTGGGTATGGATGCAATGCTACATGGTGTCCCAGGTAGGAGACCACCTGGAAACTCCCGGTACAGAGTGTGCAAGGCAAGAAGAAGGCCAAATATTCAGGGCTAGAAGCTGACGCCTTACTGGCAGCCAGGGAGAGGAAGAAGGAGGAGGAATCCACTGCAAAAATGTTCTCAAACATGGTTAAATGAGCTTGAGCAGCTCCAAAAGTGAGATTCTGAGAAAAGCAGTGCTAAATAAGGGCAGGTAGCAGCCTCTGTCTGACGGGATATTTTTACTGGGCCGGCAACAGGAAGCATTATTTTTCTTTAAATGGCATGTATATCTAGAGTATGCTGTAATACAGAGTCAGCCAGTGCAGTGCTTTTTAAAAGCGGGAAATTATATTTCATAATCCGTACAGCAAAATTCACTGGGAAGGGAACACAGCTGGTGGTGGGCAAGTGTTTGACAGCTGCTGGATTGCGGGATGCTGCCACGCATGACGGCAGTGCTGATGAAAAATACGTGTTCTCTGCCACAACCCCATCAGCGATGGGGCACGTTTGCCCCTTTGAACTGTGCTGATTTAAAATAGGCATTTTGGTTCTTTTTTCTATGAACATGAGGTATCACTCATGACCAGAATGAATACAAGTTTGTACCAATGTGGCTGTGATTACAGTATTCTATATGCATTGAGTACAATATATGTATTATTCTTGTACCCCTGGCACTGCTGTTGTTCAAAGTCTGTTGATGTTTCAGTTAGAAAACTTGTTTTTTCCAGAGGCTTCTAACTTCCCATAAAAGTCAATTCTGGGCTGAAACTCTCTGCCAAGTCTTAGGCCAAGGTTGAAATTTCTTTTATGAAATTTTATTTTGAGCCAGTTTGAATGTTGTTATAGAAAGTGGATAAGGGCAGAGAGTAAAATTTGTGTCTTGCATGCTATGAGCAAATCTGACCCCTGAAGAACTTGCATTTTGTGTAACCATTTATAGAGGTGCAAAATGCTGCCATTCTCAACAGGGTTTAAACCCTTTTTCTTTATACACAGGTATAAATTGCTGTTGGTATTGGCCCGTACTTGATAATCATGCCCTGCTTCTGAATATTGGGGAAGTTTTTGGTGGCAAAGAGCTCGTGGCTTTGGCAGCGGCAGAGCACCCTTCTCAGCTGGGTGCAGCTGCAGCCTTCGAGCAGTAAATGCTGAAGGAAGTTGGGTTTTGCACAGTTTATTTTAGCTCACAGAAAGAGGCAGGCCTCTAAATTAGGTGCTCTGAATTACGGTCCAAGGGCTTCCCTGGCAGAGGGTCTGGGCTCTGGCATTAGATGATGCAAATGCATCATCCCTGTGCTTATAAACAGGTTTATTGATGCAAACGCATCGTTTCCATTAAGTATGGAGTGTATCTCCTCTTTAAAGCCTGTTCTGTCTTCTTATAACATTGCCTCTGCTCTGGAGGGTGGAATAATTGCTTACAGAGAAAGCTACCTGATTTCTGAGAATAAGCTTAACTGTTGGTGGCAATTTGTCTGATTAATTAAACCTAAAAATAAAAATCTGGACAACCTGAGTTTTTAACAGCTTTATTTTGTTTCAAGCTGGATGAAACCAGAGCAGGCAAAGCGAGCTGGGAAGCAGCAGCGGTTCCTGCTTGGTCTGTGCTACGCCGGGCACCCCTGACGCTCCTGATGATGGACCGTGCCGCATGCTGCCTCGCAGCCGAACAAAACTCACCGTAATGAAAAAAGGCACAAGCAGATTACTGTGGTTTTGTTCTCCCCGCCTGTGCCCTGCTGAAGTGCTGGGCACTCGGGAAACGCCGTCTCCAAATAGAAGCAGGACACAATGGGGAACTCGGTTTTTCACCTGTAATTCGGTTCTGCCCAGCGCAGTCTCTACTAACGATCCGTCGAAGAACAAAAAAAGCAGTTCTTCAATGCAGACCCTCAGCAGCGAGAAGGCAGGCTGCTGGCACGAGGCAGAAAACCTGGTGCCGGCGCTCGGCTTCGGTAGAATCGCGACCTTTTTGGATGCAGGAGGAGCCCTGTGTCGGGGAGAACATCTGCGCCCTCTGACTGCGTGCCGAGAACATCTATGATTTACAGTATAAATGCCATTTGTTTTTTTATTTCTGCTATTTTAAAGAGAAGGTACTCTTAGATGCAGAAGGAAGAGCGTGCCAAGGACTCCCAGTGTAAGTGGCCCTTAGATTGTGGTCGCTCGGTCTCCCCTGCGACAGCGATGAGCCCGAGGTCAGGAGAGCGTCTGCAGCAGAGCAGAGGCACAGCCAGTGCCCGAGCCAGCTGTTTGCATGAGAAAAATGGATCTAAACAGTGACAAGAAATGGGCCAGGAGCAGGACTCGAGTCAGTTAAGCAGATGGTAAGTCCAAGGGAAAATGTAAAATGATTTGGTTTTATCTGTATTTGAATCGGCAATTTATGTGCTGGGCCTCTGGTTCTCAAAGGGCTCTGCAAAGCTTTCATAAGAAGAGAAACAGTGAAAGAGCAGCTGCTTACCTGAAGCTTCTCCATCGCTGGACAAATTCATTTCAGCATTCCTGGGCTTTTTGCAAACTCTCTGCTGAATGGGAAGAGCAATCGGAGCAGGCGCATTCTTTCCCGCTGCAACATAAAAGCCCCAGGGGACAGAAGGGCCACATCCACCAAACTGAAATTCGAGAATAATGTTCCAGCTCTGGCCGTTTATTTGTTATCTCGATGCTGAACTTGTTCTCCACTCTCAGCCCAGCACAAGAAAGGATGGGCGGAACCTCCCATATTTGCTTGCAAGAAATGGAGCCTGCTCTGATGGACCCATCTCCCTCTTGCTGTGTTCCACGTCCAGCTGTGGCAGGTTGTGCACAGTCCTTTCACCAGCAGGATGAGCAGGGCTGCTACCGAAGAATTTGGAAATGTTTCTTTGTGATTTTAATGCTTACTTTTTTTTTTTCTTTTTACTTTTGAGAGGCTGAGTCACTACCTAAAGAAAGGAAATTCAGTTAATCATGTTTCCTTTCCAAAACACAACGGATTAGTGAGCTACAACTGCAGTGCATTGAACTGTATTTCCATAATATCCTGTTCACTGAATCCCTTAGGTGAGTGCCTGTGCACAACTTTCTTTTTCAGAGAAATACTTCTGTAAGGAGATCCTTTAAAAAGACAGTGGAAGAAATGGCCAACCAGTCTGGCAGGGAAGAAGTGCCATTCTGCGTATGCTGCTGTGGCTTCAGAGCTCCCGATGCGATACAGAGAGTCCATCAGCCCAAAAAGATGAGAAATGGAAAAAAATCCCACTGCTTTGGCACGAGCTGTCAGTCAATTGGGTACAGAAAACAAACTGGAGAATTACTAGCATAAGCACCGGCAAAATACAGAATTTGGATGTTCGAGTTTTCTTTAAAGTTTTGAGTTCTGTATTCAAACTGAAGCTCTGCTTACATCACACGCGGAGCAGGGACAGCATGCTAAGGAGGAGCGGAGGAGCCAGGACCACCCTGGCACTAGCAGCATCTCCATAGGTGTGGGCAGCTCAAACCGCGGACAGACTAACCACTGGCACAAAGATGCGGCCGTGGGGCTGCCCTACAGCTGAAGGACAGCTTCTGCCACTTGGTCTGAAAGTCCCCAGCCCACTCGGGGTTTGTCGAACTGGGACTGTCACATCAGCCCGCTGATCTCCAAGCGCTCCCTCCTTAATTCCCCGTTTTTAAGACAGTTTCAACTCAGACTTACTTTTCCTGAATGCTTTGTTATTTTACCTTTTGTCATCAAGCTCACATAATTTAGTTTAAGCAACAACTCTTTTCAGCTACAGCGGGTTTACACTGAACTCCTGAGCAGTGGGAAGAAACATCCCAAACTTTCAAATAAATGTGGAAGCGTTACAGCCTGCTCCCTGTGCTTGGTTTTTGCCAGGTGCCAGGTTGGTTTGTTACTGGCTTTGATGCTGATGGAGAGAGCCCAGCTGCAGAAGTGGAAGCATCACCATTTGAAGTAGAAAAAAGTTTCCACAGAGAAAGTCAGATCGTCGGTACCTACCAAACCTTTGTGCAACCACTCACGCAGCTTTGTTGCATTTGGTGCCACTATCTGGGTGTAGTTGCTTAGATCTTTATTCCAGTTAGAGATGAAATTGCTTTCTTTGTCTTTAAAGTTTTTTGCTCAGAAGTATAAGAAGTTGGACAGGTTTCTGGTGGCTGCTGCTTGCAATAAGCAGTACCCATCCCCACCTCAGATGCAGACTCCTTTTGGCCTTGAACAAATTACATCACCCTTGGCTTTTTGTATCTACAGACGGAGATTATGTTTAAGGCACCTGAGCATCCAGGGCTGTTGTAAAAATTAATTAGGTAGTGGTTTTAATGTACTTTGAAGATGAAAAGCATTGCAGTGCTTTAGATGATAATTACTCTCTGGAGGCTCTCTCCCCGTTGTGCAGGTTGGTTTTGACTCTCTCGTAGTGACGCTGCCACACGTGTGCTCGGTGGCTCTCCGGCTGCAGCAGCACCCAGTACCACGGGTGCCTCACCCGTCTGCCAGTAAAATGTATTTTAGGTGATGTTATCTTCCCATATGACATAGCCCGATGTTTTGGAACACCCACATGTGAAACTGCTCCCATGCTTTGTGCAGACCGTTTGCTTTTCCTTGCTATGAGCTGTGCTAGGGTGGGTTATTGCTGTAGACCCCGAGCTCTGAGCTCTTCCCTGGAAGGACAGGGCTTGAGGTGAGCAGAGGGGTGAACCTATTAAGGAGGGGTTGTTGTGCTAAAATACCCTAAGCTCCAAGGAGTTCAAAACTTTGCAGGTAGAACATGAATGTGAGTACTTCAAACTTTTTAAGTATAAACAGAGACCACAACAAATGTCCGAGTGACCCGAAGAATTCAGCCCCAGACGGGCTTCTATTCTATTTAATGCCAGATGGATGAAGAGAAGGAGCTTAGGGGGGGCTTTATTGAAGCTCAAATTAGGCCATTGTATTTACCCAGGTTTCATTAGGCAAAACTAAAGGCATTATTTAATTAGAGTACTTTTACCTAATTCTCTTTGTTAAGGTGGAAACTAATGAAAAGAAGAAAGTTTCCAGTTAAAGCAAGCCTTTCTGATGGCTTCCTCCCCTGCAAAGGAAGTGCTAGGATAAAGATTGGGTGGGATTTGATCATTTTCTGTGTATGAGGTATCTGAAGAAGCCTGAACCCACTGCTGCTGGGCCGCACCGCTCTCGGGGGACACCTGGTGGAAGAAGCTTCCTCCCCAAAACAGCCCCAAAAACGCCCTCTCCAAAACAGTCCCAAAACCTTCCTCCCCCAAAACCTTCCTCCCCCAAAACCTTCCTCCCCCAAAACCTTCCTCGCCATGGTGGCCCACGGCATTTCTGCTGCTCGGGGGCTGCAGCAAAGAGTGCCTGTGCCTAACGAGGGCCCTGGGGCCAGGGCTGGGATTGAATCCGGGATATCTCCAGTCAGCTGTAGGTGAAGGTGTGAATGCAAAGGCTCCTGCGTGGCCGTGATACACCACTCGTGTAAACTGTGCTTTCCACTTAATACTGTGCTTTGAGACCCTCTTCTGCTTTCCGGATGAGGACGCAGCCTCCTCATCTCTGTTTTCCAAGTGAAAATGTTGAGTCCGTACTGTTGTTAGAGAGCTGCGCTTCAGCACAGGCGTGCGTGATGCTCCTGCAGCTCCTCAGGTGCAAAAAAACCCAACTCGGACGAGGAGTTTCAAATACTGCTCCATCAAACTGCTGTGCTCCTCTGCAAGAAGCCGAGCAGTCAGTCCTTGCTGGAGCACAAGGAGCCGCACAGCTTTTTTCCTGAGCGGGAACGCAGCATCTCTGCTGCAGGACTCCAGATGCTCAGCGACGCTTCTGGGTTTCATTTTCAGCTCAGCCTTTCCCAGCAACTTGCGGGAGGCGTTCGGAAAAACGACAATGTCAGATTGCGCTCGCGGTAATGGGAACGGGATAATTAAGATCTCAGTGGTTTTGATCCCATTCCGCTGATCGGCAAAAGGCCAGTCATGGACTAAGGCCAAGGGCCTGTCCGGAGGGTGATGGGAATACTCGCTGGAGGGGGAATAACTCGGTGGGAAACACCACGCACCGTCGAGGCACCGAGGTGGGGACCCACCACATGTAAACGACAGGAATTCAGTATTTGTATTCAAGGCAGCATTTCCAACCCCTTAATTCTATTTCAGGTAATGCAATAAAATACTGGCGACCTTCTGGATGCAAGCAGGAACCAGCAGCACTGGATGTATGGAGCCGCTCCCGCTCATCCGTAAATGGCCGGGTCCCCAGGGCCGTACTTCCAAGCCTTTTCCTCTGCTCCCCGGCTAGGCCATGCTGGGAAGCAGAGCGGGGGGGTCCCGGGAGG